>RJWJ010048491.1:0-10571 GCA_004363605.1 Indri indri | reverse complement strand
CCAACTCCTGGGCTCAAGCAATCCTTCTGCCTCAGCCTCCCGAGTAGCTGGGACTACAGGCATGCGCCACCATGCCCGGCTAATTTTTTCTATATATTTTTAGTTGTCCGATTAAATTCTTTTTATTTTTAGTAGAGACGGGGGTCTCGCTCTTGCTCAGGCTGGTCTCGAACTCCTGACCTTGAGTGATCCAACCGCCTCGGCCTTCCAGAGTGCTAGGATTACAGGCGTGAGCCACTGCGCCCGGCCTCTTTTAACTTTTAAAAGAAAACGAATTTATAACTTTTAACAATCAACTCTTCTTTAAGTAAAACCTTATTATTACAGCTACTAACTGCCCAGAATTTGTATTTATATGTTTTTTTAAGCAGGGGGTCTAATGGTATGGAAAATTTAGCAAATTATTTAACCTTTTTCATGTTGAATTGTGTTGTTTGACCAAAGATTGAAATAACATTATTTTTATTTGAATGCCATAAAATTCTATGTCATTTTTTCCCAGTTCCATTCTTTATAGAGAGAAAACAATAGTCTTGTTTCATACTGGCTGTCCATCATCATGACTATGGTGACTTTTTCCTTCAGTTGCCTCCTCACTCTCCCATCATCCAGAGTAACCTCTCAGCTATCAGCAGCCTACTTCCTTCAGATCCTAATCTTCACCTACACCAGTGCCATTATTGTCCTCCTGTTTCTACAACTTTATTGCTTGTATCATATCATATTACATGATGGCACTATTATTGATGCCTTAAATGGTTAATCAACAAGAACTATACTATCTATAGCTATGCAGACTAGGAAATTGCTACAGATTAATATCCTACTTTCAGAAGGCATTTGACAGTGTCTTTTATTATAGTATAATATTCACAACCACCTAGAGAAATGTTCTCTTATTGGTGTTATGTGAGTTTGTAACTGCTTGAAATGATGCACCTGGTATCAATGGATTAGTATTAAACTGGAAGGAGGTCACTAGTATAGGCAGTAAATTCCAGTGTACTAGTCCCCACTCTCTTAAAGTGATAAAATTTGCATGAAACTGAGATAAGATAATTTTATAAGAAAAGGAAACTGAAAAAAATTACCAATTTATTCTGAAGTACAGTCTCTGTGATGGAGGGTAAAGGAAATCTAGTGGACTTGTGTTTCCCTGATATTCCTCAAAACTCACCTATACACAAATAATCATATAGATATAGAACTGTAGAGAATCAACTTAGTCACAGAACTTATAAGAACTCAAAAGTTTTGGTAAATGAATGGGAATCAATGATGAGACATGCCCACCAGGAAAAAAAAAAATGAGATCTAGGTCTACATTTATAGAATTATCTGTGAATGAATTTCTGTGTTAATTTTGAGGTACCATACCTTAAAACATTGACAAACAGAGAAGATTGGAGTTCATAATTTGACACATTAATTTAGAACTGGAGATTTTTTTTTTTTTTTTTTTTTGCAAAATGGAAGATTTTGTGGGAATAAAATTGTGGCTTTGAAATATCTGAAAAAACTATTGCAGGAAAAAGGGATTATATTACTCTTATTTTTGTTCTTCCAAAGTGCAAAATCGGGAGCAACAGTATACATTATAGGAAGGTAGATTATGGTTCAGTGTAACAAAAAATTACATTTAGACTTAGATCTTTTGTAAAACACAATGGACTCTTTTGAAAAGTAGTGATTTTCTTCACACAGGGAAAATTTATCCAGAGATTGAGCAAATGCCTTGGATTAATTTAGATCAGCCTCTCTCATTGCATGCCCTGAAGATCACTACTTTTGCAAGATATTTAGCAAGATTTTGGGTCAGCTATCTTTGAGAGATAGTATATTGCTCTTTTGAATATTGACAACATGCATCAACATACTAGAAATTCTGAAAATTCCACAATAAAGAAACCTGTTTAAGTTTGGGTAACCCAGCATTTCCCAATTTATTTAAACCTCTAAAGTTTTCCATGTATTGTGGAACAAGTGTGCTTCACACATTGAGAAATGCCATTAAAGGAGGTGGACTAGATGACTTTTATTCCATGAAACCATTCTCTCCATAGGTACTAACACATTTTTATAAATTCCCACACATACACGTTTGTGTGTGTGTGTGTGTGTGTGTGTGTGTGTGTGTGTCTGTGTAGGAGAGGGTGGCTTTTAAGGCTTGTTTATATGTAGCTGATAGTTTTGAAGGAATTTTTATGAGATTTGATAAATTGATAGCATGATGAATAATCCTTTAAGAATCCCAACTGCCTCAAGAAAACTACAATTCTTAACTTTCCTTCCGAGAGGTCATGAAAGTCAAACGTATTCAACACACATCAACAAACACTCATCAACAGGAGAGTAAGGCTATAGCCCAGACTGGATTTTTCCCTTCTTCATCTTCTCCATTTCCTTCTCCTGCTATTTAGGCAAAAAGCCAGTTTCTTGAAAGTGGTACAGGAGGGCAGGAGGGGATGTGAGCAAATACAGGGTAATGGTTGAACCACATCTTAAACATATGGTTTTATTTATGTGTAAGCACCATGCACAGAACTTAATTAATGTCACTAAAAAAAAAAAAAAATGTGTCTACTGAAATATTAGGTAGTGCCTCATGTGTGTGTGTTTTTCTTTCCTAAACACTCCCTGATCCTGCTCTCATTATCACACCTTCAAGATTCTATTATGAGCCAGACTTAAGAACTTGCAGTTTCTCTTCCTCTTCTCTTTTCTGACTTTCTGTTTTTCTTTCCCTGTGGTTTTATATCTAGAAAACTACTACTTTGGCAAGGGTTGAGGACTGAGTCACAGACGTGCCCTTACTCACGTCTTCTGTAATTTGAAGATAGAATCTGAAGCAAATTCCAACACAGCTGTGACAGGCAGCCGTTTTTTTGTTCTTGAAATGCTAACCACACACATTCGCACACACCTGCAAAGCTATTTTTCTTGTTCCTTTAGAAGGTCGTAAGGCTGGAAGGACGTGTAGACAGGAAACAGTAAGGGGAATCCTTTTCCTGTGTCTGTTACAGAACTTAATTTTTTTAAACTCGTGAATGATATGACACTGACCCAGAAGAAGCATTGCTTCCAGGATATGTTGCAGCTGATCTCCAGCTGTTGTTCCTATAGTCCACCCAGGCATTAGAAGTCTTCAATTCTGATAATCTCCTCCAGGAGAATATTTTATGTAAACATTACATACCTCAACAGAGTTATCCAAAGAGATGGAAAGTAAAAGATTGGAAATAGGCCAAAGATAGCAAGCTTGATTTTTATAGTCAGTGATGTCAAACTTAACTTTTAACTTTCTCTTTTTTTTCTTTGTTTTTGTGTTTAATGTACTTGGTTATTAATATCATAGTTCATCAGTAACCTCCCAGATAAAAGGATCTCTAATAAAATAATGCAAAATCTGTTGTAGCTATTTTGAAATCATTTTTAAATTAGCAGAAGTAATTTTTAAATTGAAATCTCTTCAATGATTGTGATTTTTTTTTAAATAAAAGAAAAAATAACAATAAGTGAAAAGAGTTGTGTTGGTGAAAGTGCACCTTTTCTCTATTTAACCTCTGAGATACATTCAGGAACTCAGTGTGACAACCACTACTCTAGAATACAGGAAATGTGAAGACCTGTATTCATCAGAAAGAATAAAGTATGTGATGTATAAGGCATAACTAGATCAACCCCTTCAAAAAATTTACCTCTTGTTTTTGAATAATATTGCCTAGTATATATTTGTTTTTCTTACGGTCATTGCCTCTCAAACAAGTGAAATATAAGAACATATTTTTAGGTCTGATTTCCCAAGTAACAATGCTTCAAGAACATCTAGAGCTTTTAAAACACTGGTTTCTGGGTCATATCCCTACAGGCTCTGATTTGGTAGATCTTACGCAGGGCTCGAGTACATACATTAAAAAAAAACTAAAATAAATAATATAACTTTCCTAGGTGAGTCTTTTTTGCCCCCAGGTTTGGAAACTACTGGCTTTAGATTATTTATCTTCCAAGCCTACCCACCAAGCACACACAAAGACAGACTCTTAAAACCACTGGATCTTCGGTCCAGTGCAGTCAGTACTTTTGATTGCCAGTATAATATTGACACTTGAGGAACAAATATAGAAGATGCATTCTATCATTTTATTCTTAACATCTATGATTTTTTTTCTTTCACATTTCAGATCATTTCAATTATGTTCACTACTTATTGGGTCTCAAACTATAAGGAAAATACTTATGAGATTAAAAAATGAATAAGGTAAAATCTTGCTCTAAAGAGGAAGATGGATTTAACCATCTAGGTTAAAAAAGCAAACCATCTTAAGTACCATAGCAGAATAAAAATGAATTTCTCTGAGAGCTCGATGAGATTGGCTATCTGTAGTTAGAGAGATTGGGTAAGAATTCATGGAATAAGTGATAATTGAGTTCTTCCTTGATATATGAATAGACTTCTGTGCTGTGTCAAAGGGGATGGGTAGAGGAAGGAGTCTAAAGCAGAGGAAATCTAACCAGTAGGGAATATGAAAGTTGATGGCATGTTAAGGGAGTGATGAGCTAGCTGTTGTTGGTCCTAATCAGAAAGCACGGAAGAACCTAAAGGGTAACCGTAGGCAGGTTTGGGTTCTTCTTAACGCTTTCAGGCAGAAACACCAATATGGAGGTGGTGGGCATATGGGGAATCATCAGAATATATTGATAAGCCAGGAACATGAATGGGATGCATTGGACATGATGGGAAGAAGATTTATTTCCATGTTAAAGGAGTCTGGGAACATGGAGAATAGATGCAATTGGCATGAGGATACTTAATTGACATTGACTTGGTGAAGCAGTGGCAGCCTGGGAAGACTGGAGATGCTCTGGGTGTGAGAAAGTGTAAGGTAGGCACAGGCTTAACCTGTTGTTCAGATGTGTTAGAACATTGCTAGATGATGTGATAAACACTGCATAAGCACTCAGCTACAATGACTTTTAACTTCAAATGACACATATTTGTTTTAAAATAAAAAACGTATTGTTTGACTATTTTAAAAAATAAATTGCACAATTATTCTTAGTTTAAATATTCTTAGTTTTCCTAAGAATAATATGCATTCATTGTGCAAACGATAAAAAAATTGACAGCATAGAGATAAATAAAAAGAAGAAAATGACAATCATTAAATAATCTCAATGTGCAAGGACAATCATTGGTAACAGTATGAGATGTATGTTTCCAGTCTTTTTTTTTATATGCTTATGAATCTTTTTTCAAAACTGGTATAACTTTGCCAATACTGTTTGGAACCAATATTTTTTACCATATATCATAAAGTTTTTCAATTTTTTGGAAATTTTTAATTTTTGCTTTTTTATGGATATACAATAGTTGTACATATTTATGGGGTACATGTGATATTTTGATACATTGTTATGATCAAATCTGGGTAATTGGGATATCTTTCAACTCACCCATTGTCATTTCTTTGTGTTGGGAATGTTCCAAATTTTCTTTTCTAGCTACTTTCATACATACAATAAATTATTGTTAATTATAATCTCCCTACTGTATTATTTAATACTAAAACTTATTCCTTCTATCTAACTATATTTTTGTGCTCATTAACCAACCCGTCTTCATCCTCTGCTCTTCACTATCCTTCCTGGCCTCTGGTAACCACCATTTGATTGACTACCTCTATGAGATCAGTGTTTTTAGTTGCCTCATATGAGTGAGAACATGCAATATTTGTCTTTCTAGGCCTGGCCTATTTCACTTAACATAATGGCCTCCAGTTCCATCCACTAATGTACTAATGACTAGTACTAATGATATGTACTAATGACAAGATTTAATTCTATTTTACGGCTGAGTAATGTTCCATTGTGTATATATACCACATTTTCTTTATATATTCATCCACTGATGGACACTTAGGTTGATTACATATTTTGGCTATTGTGAATAGTGCTGCAATAAACATGGGAGTGCTATACTGATTTGCTATACCGATTTCCTTTCTTTTGGACATATGCCCAGCAGTGGGATTGCTGGATCATATGGTATTTTTATTTTTATTTTTTTGAGGAACCTCCATACTGTTTCCAAACTATTTTTCATAGTGGCTATACTAATTTACATTTCCACCAATAGTATACAACATACCCTTTTCTCTACATTTTTGCCAGCATTTATTTTCTGTTTTTTTGGTAATAGTAATTTTAACTGGGGTGGGATGATATCTCATTGTGGTTTTGATTTGCATTTCCCTGATGATTAGTGATGTTGAGCATTTTTTCATATACCTGTTGGCCATCTGTATGTCTTCTTTTGAGAATTATCTATTCAGATCTTTTGCCCATTTTTAAATCAGATTATTTGCTTTTATTTTATAGAGTGGTTTCAGTTCCTTATATATCGTGGTTATTAATGTCTTGTGGGATGTATAGTTTGCAAATATTTCTCCCATTTTGTAGGTTGTCTCTTCATTTTGTTATTTGTTTTGCTGTACAGAAGCTTTTTTAGCTTAATGTAATCCCATTTGTCAATTTTTGCTTTGGTTGCCTGTGATTTTGAGATCTTCTATAATACCACTTAGAATGGCTTAATAAGGGTTAATGATATTACCATAAATTTCTTTAATTTATATGATGCTGGACATTTGGTTAATCTTTTTTGTCCAGCTACAATTTTTATTGAGGAAAATTCCTTACATCAATTTTTGTACTTATACCTAATTATTTCTTTAAGGTAAATTCTTATCTGTGAGGTTATGGTATTGAAACATTTATTTTTAATGGTACTGGTCCCTGTGACAAGCTATCCTATTGCATCCTGCAATAGCGTCCAGGACTACAGTGGCCCACACATCTAAAATAGATTTCCCAAGTTCTCAAATGCCTGACAGCAAGCAATGCTCCCACTTCGGCCTTCCAGAGTGCTAGGATTACAGGCATGAGCCACCACACCCAGCCGATGGCTCCCAAGTTCTGATCTCTCTTCATCATCTACCATGACTTCATTTGGCAAAAACAATGGAATTTGGCACCTGAGTAACTGTTCTTCCTTTCCTCCTCTTCACATAATTGAATCCTCATCGTATGGGTCACAGAAATGAAGGAATTATGTTGATCTTTACCCCTTTCCTGTTTGGCTTAGATTATCTTTAAGATATTAATTCAGAATAGGTGTGACTTCTTGTATCAGTCAGAGAAAATTAGAACCAGATACATAAAAGAAATTTTTTTTGCAAAGAAACGGCTTCCATGATTGTAGAGTCTGTCTTAGCAAGTCCGAAGTCCTTAGCGAAGGCCATCAAGGAGGGCAGGCTGGACCTCTTCTAGGAGGAACTTATTTTTCCTCAGGAAAGGAGAAATTCTCTTCCTAAGGCCTTCCAACTCCACTCTTAAGGCATTTCAACTGGTTGGATCAGGCCCACTCAGATCATCTAGGATACTCTCTCTTACTTAAAGCCAACTGATTATAGACTTTAATCGTATCTACAAAATATGTTCACAAACCATATTAGTGTTTGATTTGGGCTGTAGTCTAGCTAAGTTGACATATAAAACTGCCTATCACAGCTCTGTGGTTAGTCTTTATTTCCTCTCTCTCTCTTTCTCTCTCTGCCATAATTAGAACTAGGGTATATGAAGGATTTGGCGGGGAGGGTGGGGACAGGAATAAAAGGCAATAAATGGGAATGCAGATTAATGGGAAGAAGAAAATTTGAATTTTTTCATGTGTCTTTTCTTAAAAGACAGCCCTATTTATCCGCACTGAGGAGAAAGAAACTTTCGAAATCTTAGCTGCCAGGAAGCTCATATCAAGCTGTAAAACCCAATTGCACTGATTTTATCATTTAGAGGTAAATCCAAGCTCCCTACATTGGCCTACAATGCCTGACTTGATCTGTGCCTTGCCTACTTATTAGAACTTCCCTCATATTATTAGGTCCTATACAACCTAGCATGTTTCCTTTCCCTCAAAGATGCCAAAGGTCTTCCAAGAGTCTTTGTACTCACTCTTCTCTTTGCCTTGAATACCTTCCTCCGAGTATTTTCTCTCCTGGCCTTTTTATTGAGTTCTCAGCTTAAAGGTTTCTTTCACAGAGAGGCCTTTCTGGTCAATCTATCTAAAGGAGTCTCCTCTCCTCAAATTACTGTATCCCACTATCCAATTTTAATTTTCATAGTGAAAAGTTTTATTTGTAATAATCTTAGTGATTTATCAGTTCTCTTAGTTATTATGTATCTTCACTTTATCTACATCTTTGAGAACAGAGACTATCTTTTTTTCTCCATTAAATCATAGTGCCACAGTACCTGACATCTAGTCGGGGTTTACTCCATACTTAGGAAATACATAGAGGCATCCCAGTTCACTTTTCAGGTGCAATCAGTCACTCCTTCCTGTATGATTTTTTGTTGTTCTAGCTTCTAACATATTTTCTAGTTATATATATTTTTGTTGTAAGCTATATTATAATATAATTGTTGGAAGTTGTTGGCATACAATCTATTGATAAATGTATATACTTTTGCAGAATTAATAAACTGTCCCTGGTAAGGAATGTTATGCTCCAGTTCTGAGTGGAATCAACTATATCAATGTCCTAGAATTCTTACTGGGACCACAAGGGAGGCAAATGTCAATAACTCTATTCTGTGTGCTGTATGTTCTAGCAAGGGGCGAGGCAGCTGTAAGGGAATTGAGGGTTGAGGGAATGTGTGTTGGCTAAAAGTTTCTCTATCATTCCATCACACTGATTTGTCTGTACTCTAAAACTTCTCCCACTTGGCTCAGGTTCAGCCGAAACTAATATGTCATGTGTCAGTATTATGAAGTGTGGTGAGAAGACGGTGAGCATCTGGGGAATAACTTCTGCTCCTAACATCTGCTAACTTATTGGCTGATGACTTCCAAAATATCTTGGGAATGGAGTTGGGCACCTATCCATTCCCTTACTTGTGCTTTCGTTTTGTTTTTATTTAAAAAACAGTCATTGGACTCTGTATATATTTTAAGAGATGTGCAGTATGCAAACTAAAAATAAAGTAAAATGTGAAAATTTCTCTTTCGTTTTATACTTATTTGCACAGTGTTTATTACCACCTGGGAAGTTCAGGAAAGCAACATATTTCTGTTTGTTTTGTTTTGACTTCTCCTTGGAATTAATCTAGATAACATTACAAAGCTGTTATTTCTGTAAGAAAAGCCTGACTTTAAGGCAGATTTGCTAGAAAGTTTTTTTTTTCTAAAAAAGAAGTATATCTTTTACTCCATTATATTCTATTATAGATACATGTATGTTAAAAATAACACTGTCTTATCGGCAGATTATAATGTCAAAGTTTGGATATCATAGCTAGCAGACATTTTATGAGAAAAAGTTGTACTCTGTTTTCTCTATTGCCCATATTGTTTTCTGGTAGCAAGGACATGACTTTATGTAGATTCTCAGGATAATATTAGGGCAGTGTTTAGTAGTGGAATAATTATGTACTTTCCAGGAATTTCTAAAATGCAAATGTGCTACATAAAATGCCACCAACTCCTACTCTAATAATCATAAAAGGTTGTACTACAAAGCAGGCAATACAGACCAAGCACAGCTAAACTCAGAAGAGATAAGTATATTCTCCATGTTTATCAAGAAGTATCTATAATTTATGATTGCTCTTCTGTAGATGTGAGCATTCTAGTTTCAGAGGCAGAAAGTTTTCTAAATGTCATTTGCTTTTATGAAGTCACTCTTGCAAGAATATGATTTTCTGTATCTTGATGCCTGTATCTTGGTGTCTGTATCTTGATGTCTGTATCTTGATGCACTAAGACCACCTACATTGTCAGTACTATTTGAATTATGAAATAATTTCATTGATAGGATTTTGGTTTTTTTTTCTGGAAATTTTTTACCAGACATAGATATAGGCTAGCAACTCATATTTATTTCAATGGCATTTTTTAGTATGCAGGTGATTGACCTTGACACCTATAGTCAGTGGCTTTGGTAAATTTCATAAATTACAAAAGGAATATCTTCTCTAACTGAAGTTGGTTTAGTAATTATAAACCTAGAGAAGTAAAGGCGAGGAATGTTGCAAATAGAGATCCAAATTGCACCATATTGTTTATACAGATTTTTGTATCATCTTTGGACAGTATGAAAACATGTTTGAAATAACTACCCTTCAAATGTCCTGACTCAGTGGTTAGATGGGATCCTGAACTGTGTCATCAGTGGTGTGTCCTGGTCCCAAACTTTATACTAAACACAAGTCTTAATAGTTGCCAATGAGAAAAAAGATAAGGAATTCATGGAGCCCTAAGAGACAAGAAAGTTTAACTTGGAGGACAGATGACATGGGGATTTGAGAGCTGTCATCAAGTTCTGGAAAGACCGTAATGTAGAAATGAGATGGGATTTCTTAGAGATGGCTAGAGATGTCAGAACCAGGAAAAATGGGGAATACACAGGCTTACAACACAACACAGCCAACTCGAATCCAAAGGGTATGAAGTTCCTCATCCCTGAAAGAGTTCACACAGGGCCTGGACAATCCAGGGGCAGTGTTTTTCTGAGCCC
>RJWJ010048490.1:0-10577 GCA_004363605.1 Indri indri | reverse complement strand
TAAGTTTGCCATCTTAGGTGGGCATGGTTCTCAGTGCTTCGAAACAATTATAATTGTAGCACCCAAGATCACTGATCTCAGACCACCATATATAATATCACAGATATAATAATAATGAAAAAGTTTGAAACATTGCATGAATTACCAAAATGTGACACAGGCACAGGAAATGAGCACATACTATTGAAAAAATGGCACCAATAGACTTGCTTGATGCAGGGTTGACACAAACCTTCAATGTGTAAAAAATGCAGTATCTGGGAAGCACAATAAAGCAGAAAGCAATAAAATGAGGTATACTTTTGTATGGCTTACTGGTATTTATCAGCTGACTGTTATCTGCAGCATTATTAGACAGTGTTCCTAATTCTACAGCTGGGCCATCCAGAATGAATCCCATCGCAATGAAACTCAATTGAGTTGTTCCACATAATCTGCTTTCTAAACAGATACTACTATTTTGAAACACACTAATCTGTGAAAAGGTTTTGTTGTAATCACATACAAGAGTAGATTTATCTCTTTGTTCATTATAGGGAGTATTGCCACACAGTCCTCACCAGGCTTCCTGTTTTCCATCTGAAAAGCTCTGTCTTCTCATTCCTCAACCCCCAAAGGGAAATAGATCTAAGACTTCAGAAGCAAGACATCATTTTTGTCTCCTCTATTATCTTGCATAATGCATAGAAAATTATAGGCCTTCATAAAAATGTTGCTTGCTTTCCTCCAGTGTATGAGGCCTTGTTTGAATAGAAGCATACCCAACTACCTCACCACAAGGTGCATGATCTTTGGTTTTCAGACTCTTTCTTAAAACTCGAGGAATAACTTTGGGAGTGAGAAAAGTTGCCCACCCAGCAACCTCAAGAGCAACATATCTTGGTAGCAGAGAACAGTGATGACTAGATACCAGACTCTTTTTCAGGATTAGCTGGGAATGGTGGTGTGGACTTTTTAATCTGTCATATCAAGATTAGAGATATAAGATGTACCTCCATATTTTATCAAAAATATTATTTGAAGATAAAAAGAATATGTCAGTTTTACTGCTAAATATATGTTGATCACCATTGCTATTATTGTTGCCAGCAAGAAAAAGTGGTAAAATGATACAAGACCAATCTATTAAAACTGAGTTGAACTGTATTTATCCAGTCACTTTTAACCCTTAAATAGAAAATGTCTTTGATCAAGATATTACGACAGACTGCTAAAAACGGAAACCCCCTGTGCCATTTTTTTCTGGTATGTACTAACAGGCATAAATTTCTTACATAACAGATGAGAACATTTTTTTGATAATGTTTTTTTCTTGTGTTGACAGAAATCTGGCAGTCAACCCACACCACCCTTTACATACAAAGTGGCTCAATCGACCACTGGCCATTTCTTATAAGTCTGATTATCTGTGTCCCTTTAATAAAATAAAGATAGGGATGTTTTCCTATGTGTAATAAAAAACTATGGAACAATAGAGTGTTTATTTTGGCTCAAGAACTTTGTACAAAGGTCCCATTTATGTTCCCTCATCATAAAATCCTGCTTGTAAGTTAATTATACCCAAAACGTCAAGCTGAGTAAAACCATGACTTTAGCCTTTCCTGCTGGCCAAAATCTTTAATTTGGGGAATGCAAATAAGCTTTTCAAAATTATTTTAAAATAGTAAAGAGAATATATGAACATGCTAAAACCTTTCACCCCAAACTATTTCCAAAAATTGGCTATTTGATCCATTTTTATATAGTTAAGGACTAGATAAATACACTTTTTATAACTATAATTCTCAACCCAAGTAGCATCCTCTCTTCTAAAATGAGAAGTCAGTTTTCTCTCTTCACAAATAGTTTTCCTGGCAAAGCAAAAAAAAAAAAAAATTAAAACAAAATAAGCCAATATAATATGAAAAATAAGTGCCAAGAGTATCTTCAGTGATCTGCTTTTTAAGCAGACAAGTTCTTTGGCAGATGAAAATCATTAACAAGAGAAACTGTAAGGCTTTTTAATATGTGTCAGAAATGTTTCAGAGAAGAACTACAATATAAATAGCTTTATGAACCTGAAGAAAACATCTAAATTATACCTGAAAACCAGTGCACTGGGTGCCTGAATGGGCTAGAATGAGAAATATAGATTAAATCCTGAAAAAGATACTAGCCTCGGTGATTTTAGCTTTGTGGTACAGACCAAAGGAAGCCTATATCTGAGACACCATCACTTAATCAGAAAAGTTTGAATACATGTGTTCTTAGTGTCCATTGCTGTACACAGTAGGAAAATCATCACACAAAACAAGTAGGTAGAAGAAGGTTTGGGCTGAATTCAAAGGAAAGGCATTTTCGAGAACAGCTGATGATTCTTACAAGAGGTTTTCTTCAGGCAAGGACTCTTGTCTGGTTCCCTCAGCCTCTTGCCATTCACCATTCATGCATTCAACTCATTATTTGATAAGCATTTTTGAGCTTCTATCATATGCTGTGCACTTTCCAGAGTATTCAAGACCAGTGGTAAAGGTTTCCTATCATGGAATTGACATTTTGACAATACAAAATTAAAAAAAAAAAAGGAAAAAGGAAACTATCAGATGGGATGAATGCTATAAAGCAAGCACGGCAGGGTGATGCGATGGAGAGTGATGGAGACCAACAGAGACCGGGTAAGGGTGATCCGTATGTAACTAGGGGTCAGAGAAGTCCTTTCAGCTGAGCTGAGATCTGAATGACAAAAAGGAGCTTGCTATGCCAAACTGTGAGGGTGAAGGATTCCAGAAAGTGGGATAGTTTTGTGGGTTAGGGAACAGAAGGAGAGTCAGTGTGGCTGGAGCTCAGTGAGCCAATCATACTCCATTCAATCATCTTTGATTGCACACACTTACGCCACTGTAACATGTTCTTGAAATTTGGGGCAAAACAAGGAAATTCATGGACAAAAAAGCACCCATGTTTGCGAAAAAGCATCAAAAAGTCTTGGGATCTTATGCACACAATAATGACCCTAATAATCTTGATATCAAGAACTTGTGCTTCATTCCAGTTTATTTTCCAGTACAGAGGGATTTGACCAGTTTCTCGAGGTTGAAGGCACAGAAAGAGTGCATGGCAAGAGAGTACATGGTTAAGGAGTGTGGTTATGACAGAAATCATAACTGCCTATCCTCATGGGACCTCTGACCACAAAGCTAATATCACAAAGCTTTTCCTGACTGTTCAGGAGATTTGCACAAGATCATAAGGTATCTTGTGGTCCAATGATATCCCTCTGCTTTTAACTCTCACCTGACTCTATTATATTCCATCTTTAAGTATAATAGATATTTTCAGGATTCATCTTGCCACTGTTAACTTATATGTGAGTTCCTGGCAGAGACTGTCCTACTAATTGTTCTCTTCTCAGTACCTAACACAGGGCCAGGCACCCAGCAGATGCTCAGAAAATGATAAATTCCCTGGGATTGACTTTGGCTTTATTAGCCTAACATTCCAATTACAGGTATAGCAATTGTATTCAAATAGTATAACTGTTTTGTTTTGATGTGTGAAAACAATAAATCCTCTAGAACTTCTGTACTATCTGCCAAAGCAAAGACAGATTCCTAGCATTCCTACCAATGCCTGGCATAAAGTAGATACTCAATGATGCTCAATGCATGTCCGAGTGAACAAATCTATGAACAAATTCCACCAAGAACAATTGCGCCCATGGTCATTAAATTTATTCAACAATGAGTTCCTACTATATGCTTGGTGCTATGCTAAGCCCTATAGATACAAGGAAGAGTAAAACAGACATGGACGCTGCCCTTAATGGAGCTTTCAGTCTCCATTTCAGTGGGTCAACAGATGTGACTGAAGTCATCACACATGAAGGCCACCTGAAAGAAATGGTCAACTTTATTCAAAATGTGGTCTGTGCCAGCACGTAACCATGACATCTTTTTTTAGGAATGAGACCCACAGACATAGAACAAGTGGTCAAGAAACGTAACAACTGATGGCAGCTGAAGTTGCCTCTTGCTAACAGGGGATGGCTTACTGAGAGAATATGGGGAATCTGCCTCTTTGACCATCTGTAAAACTAGACTAGAATTTTTTATGTGTGGTCATGTTTATGGATAGAAAAATGTACCCAGAGACCTAAATTTGTCTTCTGTCAGTATTCTTTACTGTGCCATGATTCTTTTACTAGTCCTAAACACTTGAAATGTAGCAGCTTGGCTATTTTTCTGAAGTATAACAGAAAAAAATGGAATTACTTAATGAACTGAAAAATAATGCATTCCCCTTATTCTCCCATAACTCAGGAAAAACAGCTAAGTGAAATTTTGATCAAACTTTCCAAAAAGTTTTGGGCTGAAGACAAGCATGGAAAAATTCAAGCCCAAAGGAGAAATTTCCAGAAATTTAGAAGCAAGTGAAAACAGGGGGTTATAATAGTTCAGTATTTGCTGCCAGGAACAAAGTATATACGATATTATTTATTGCTGAAAGCTTTTCAGAGAGGCAGCATCTGGTTTCAGTGAGGTCTTGCTTTCATCCCATCCAGCAGCTGGACCGAACACTCCAGCACAGGGAGATCAACCAATTCGCCAAGGTGACACAGCGAGTTAGCGACTCTTTCCAGATTAGACCACAAGAGCCTCCTGTCTCCCTCAATGCCAAGAAAAAGTCACATGACCAAAGGAGAGTCCAACACTTTTTTTCTACTTCAAGTGGATTCTTCAGCTTTAATTTTTGTTTGTGTTTATATTTTCAGAGTCCCCACGAGTCATTCTTTTTCACTTTGCCACATTTCTCCAGGGGGCGGATCAGATATCAACTTGGTTCCTTGTTGATTGCCCAAACTCCCTGCCCTCTTCAACTAGGATTTATTCATCTAGGCTGTGTACTCATGGCAGGAGAAGTCAGAAATGGTCATGCAGTATTCCACTCATATGGAGGCAAAGAGAAACGATGATCCAAAGGCTAGCTAACTCTGAGCAGAGAAGCTGGGCACTCTGCTTTGGTCATTC
The DNA here is from genome assembly GCA_004363605.1 of Indri indri. NCBI lineage: Eukaryota > Metazoa > Chordata > Mammalia > Primates > Indriidae > Indri > Indri indri. The sequence goes on along the minus strand of RJWJ010048490.1, from coordinate 5,571 downwards.
CAAAAGTGCCTGTCTGAGGCAGGGGAAAAGCTGATGAAGATGAGGTCAACTCTGCCAGGAGAAAGTGCCATAAACTTTTACTTCCCTTTAAGCCTTTCTCTCCAGCAGTGCTATTTTACAGAGCCCTGGCTAGAGAAAATAAGTTCCTTTATTCTTTTTGCATATGTCTTCCATACCAAAAAGAAAAAAGGAGGCTCTGTTTCCTAAGCATATGTTTTCCCTACATTCCAAGAAGATCGTGTTATTTGAGTTGCAAAGGGAACAAACAAGCAGCAACACATACAGACAGACACACACATGCACACACACACAACTCTTTTAAGAAGAAGTTAGGACATTAATATAATTGCCAGCCAAATTGTCCACCGACCAATCTCTTTCTCTGTATATGTGTGTCTGTCTACACACAGTCATTAATACTATTAATAATTGTTGCTATTAATATATACTATAACATGTAATAATATGCAATTTTACTATTAGTATCATTAATTCAAGAGGAAAATTTTAAGGAAAGAAAGGGAAGAGGGGGAGTGAAGGAAGAGGATTATACCATTCTTTTTTATGTCTAGACTTCAAGCTGGTGGATAACAATTTAGCATGAGAAGACCAGAGAACTGAGAGAACTGAGCCAGGTACTTCTATGAATGGACCTAGCATATTCTAAAATGGCCAAAAGAATATCAGGAAGGGAACGAGACCTCATTTGGTCCTTAACCCTGCAATGGCAACAGACAGGGCACAGCTTCAAGAGAAAACAGGCAAGCTTTTATAGTACATGACAGCACCCAGAAGACATGCTGTTTTAATAACGCAAAACAAATGTCCACTATGAGTGACAGGCAACCTAACTTAATTTTAAGTCTGAAAGAACAATACTACTTAAGAAACTTATGATGATTTCAGTACAATAGGATTTAGGAAATTTTTATTTTAAACTTATTGCAGATGTCAAAACACATGAATAAAAAATATTTCACTTTATGTTTTCCTTTACATCACAATTTTCTTCTTTAATTGAAGCAGAAGAAATAGGTCCTGGCCATAATAAGAAAGTGATGACATTTCAAGCATGTGGACTAATGTTTTGGTTTACATGCATGCTATTCCCCTTCGACTTATTGTTCTGAGGGACAGTTATGCTAACCTAAATACCGTACTCATTTATGCATTTATTGAGCACCTCCTATGGGCTGGGTACTGATTTAGGCCCAAAGGTTATGTTCATAAACAACACAGACACATCCTTGCCTTCTTGGAGTTTCTACCCCAGCAGTTTAGTTTTATTTCAAAGTTCAGTTACTATTTTGATAAAGCTCAGTTCAAGTTTTAAAAAGGAAACTTCCATCCAAAGAAAATTCTTACATTATTACTGTCCTTCCAAAACTTATTTTCTCAACCCTTCAATTAGTCCATTGGCATTAAACTCACAGTTATTGTCATTCTTGGAGGAAAGATCTCTGACATGATAAAGGGTTTTGTTTTTTGTTTTTTGTTTTTTTTTTTGCTTTGAGCAATGGGTTTCAAAATAATAAATGCCTAATGAGTTAACCAGTAGGTTCAGTTGCTAGAGGCCAAACTAAGTGCTATAAAAAACACCAGGCCAGAAAGGCTGAAAAGATGCCTCCAAATATTAAACTTAATCCTTTTTCACCCCCAAAAGCTACACTGATATCCTTAGAGAACACCGGTAAATAATTACACATTCTGGCAACCAAGTGCAAACAATCAAGTTTCAAAGTTTGCCCCAACCAGCTGTCCATAAAAATCTTCTGACAGTGCTAACAGGGATCAATGTGACCACAGGGACACCAGGCAACTGGCCCAGACATAAGTCACACAGGTCTACACCTTTGTTTCAGTGTAAGTTCCTATCCTCTTGCTGATGAGCTCTGAGGCTTTTCAAGGCCACGAGAGCGTGCCTACACATATCTTCTCAAGAAAAACTAAAAATTGGCCATTTTACATTTGGGATTCTTCCACTTTCCTTCTTGAACTTTCTCTCCACTCCCCACCCCCTTGCCTTCCTTCCTCTCTTTCCTCCATTGTCTCTCCCCTACTTTCCCTCCATGGTCAGATATTGCTCTAAACTCCTTTCAAGTATTGCCTCATTTGAGCCACACACAACCCAATGAAGAAGCTCTGCAATCACGTCATGTTGCAAAAGGGAACCCTGAAGTCCAAGGTCACACAGCTGGGAGGCAGCTGAGCCAGGGTTCCAATCATCCCATCTGACTCCTCAATCACTGTGCCATGCTGCCTCCAGTGTGATTTTTGACTTAAGTGCTTACAAAAAAGATGGACCATGATTAAGTAGGAAAGTGGCAGTGATACCTAAGAAGTTAATGTTGATCTCTGCTATGCTTGAGAAAAATCTAACAAACTCTCACTTCACTAAACTGCTTTAAAAGTGTTTATCAAGGTAGCTAATTAATGGGGCAATTTATTAAGGTTTTATATGTTGATTGTACCAGTGTTGGGACTTTTGCCTCTTCCATGTGGTAGCACGCTGACAAAAGTCAGGAACAAATACTAATTAGAAATTATAATGACCCAAAAGAGTAAAGAAAAAGTAGACAACAAAAGTCCGACCAATTATATCCCAGTCATTCTCTGTGTCCCCTTCAAAAATAAACCAAATAAAATGTTTGTTTCTATTAACATTTATTACTGTTATTCATTTCATGGATCAGGAAAAGCTTTCAGTGGGTTTAGTTCTTAGATTTAAATTAAACAACTTTATGGAACAAGAGCTAAAATACTAGCTCCTACAAGATCAACATACCTAATAAATGAATTTATAGGCTGTGGTAAAACTAGAGAAATGAAATGGTTGCTACTGCCCTCTTTTCACTGAAGCCTTTACAACTCTACTCTGTTCTTCCTGCTTATGAAGGTTTGGCCACCCACTAAATTTTCTCCAGCTAAATAAACAGCTACAGTTGAGAGAAGTGCAAACTTCTGGGCCTACCGTTTTTATATCCACCCTGTGTTAATTCAAGACTGAGTTCCAGCAGGTCACAGACTAAATCCAACAGAATGAAACTGGGATCTCAATTAAGGCTTACCACCAAATGCATGGAATCATGAGGTTAGCTCTCAGCCTGCGTCCACCATCATTCTTCCTTCCTCTGAACAACTCCCTGGTGCATAGAAGCCAATGCTATTTAGATGACTCAGAGGCTAATAACGTTAATCCCATCCCATGGAAAAGAAAATGCAGCAGCTTAAAAAGCTGATTCCATTGGTAAAGTGGCCATATTTAACAACAGGAAGAGAGGATATCGGAAGATGAAAGAAAAACATGATAATAACTATTGTAAACAATAGCTGTTTGCATGAAAGAGACATTAGCCCATGCCAAAATAAACTACAAGGAAAAGAAAACTCTGCTGTTACCAGTAAGGCAAAACTGCTTTCTGGGTTTGCAGTCATTGTCTTTTAGGGTCATTCTTTGATTTTCTGGAGGACACCAGGCTCAAGGTCTCTATGGAACTCTGATGACATCTGGGAAAAAGCAGCAGCTAAGGTATATTTAGCAAACATATATTAAGAGCCTACTGTGCTTAGGATACTGCATTTTAGCTAAGCCCTCATCATGCTTTATAATCTTGTGGTCTAAGTACTGTTGGCAGTTTCAGTCTGTGCTCTTGATAAAAGGTGACTGCCCTCTCCTGGCCACATTTCATGAAACTGTTTGCTTTAAGATCTTAGCCGTCACCGTCACCTGTCTCCCATTGCTCTTTCTCATCTGACATGTCACTAACTCCCAGTGAAATGCAGTGTCTGATCAGTCCTTAAAGGTCCAATTGTCTTTAGATGTGAGTGACTAAACACAGGACACCTTACATGCATAGTGCCTTTATCAAATGGACCCAGGGACCTTCCACTGACCCTCACACAATCTTTCCTTTCCATCTTCCCCTCCCATTCTGCAATGACCACAGACCTGTACCCATGTCCCCACCAGGGCAGAGTTCCAGAGACAGACCTGGGCATTCCCTTATCAGACATTCCCATCTAGTCACTGTCTTAGCCTCCCATCTTATTTAGGCCCTGCCCTAATCTTCTACCTCCATTTCTCAAACGCAGCACCTACTTCTGCTGAATTTTCCACTTGGTCGTAGGGTATCCCAATATCTTGGAATAGTCTCTTTTTCCTTACGTCTAGAACCATTTACGTCTATGGTCACGGATAGCTGAGTTTGAATAAATACAGATAAAACTTGCTTCTTGGGGGTTATAAATTCTAATTAGAAGCCTGGCTGTGAGAGAGTAGCAAGGCTAAATATCCCACCACGGGGTAGCGTATGAATTTATCTTCCCAATGTGGACTTCCTGCATCTGCCAATCCAAACAAGTGACCTTGCTCATGGGGAGATTTGCAGAACAAATCTGGTCTGGGGACTTGCACCCAGAAGCCAATTGTAGGCAGCCCATGCAGAACCTAAAACATATGTCTGAGATGTACCTCACGGCTTTAGCAAATGTTTTCATTTAGCCATTTGTCTTCAAGACCATTTCTGGTTGAAGAAGTTGCTAATTTTCACTAAAGAAAACAAATTCAGGATGAAGTAAGTTATATTTTTCTTTTCTAGTAAATAATAAAATCATTTTTTCAAAGACCTTCAGGATAGTAAAGATTTTTCATATTGACCTCATTAGTGGTTGCAATCAACTCATGCTTAATCCCTAGAAATAGGGATGGAGAAGGGGAATGGAGGAAGGTAACGTACATGAGCTAAAGTTGCAGATAATCCCTAAACCTCTTTAATCAAGTTTTAACCTCATCCTGCTAAGCCTTTTATCAGAGCTGCTAAGAAATAACCAATGTGACATATTTAAGCTTCATCTCATCTATTTCCTCTCCCTGGCCTCTGGTTGGGCTGCTAATGAGCTGCGAAGTGGCCAAAGATAACTGGCCTCACTATGGAGGGTGGGGGACCCTAGAGGCTGGATAATCCACAATGTCATCTGGATTCTGAGCAAGAAGCTGCAAATTTCTTATTATGGCCCTAGGAAATATGATTGAAGAGGCTGAGAGGGCACTTTTCTCCGAAATAACTGCCCCTACACAACTTAAATTCCACCAAAGAGGTACATTTCTTTGAGTTAAAGCCCCACAGCTCTGGTAGTCATTTGATAACAGACATTTTGCTATGTTAGTCAACTGAGATCCAGAAATGTGAAGTAAAGTGCTGACAATACACAACCTATCAATGGCAGAGCTGAGTTTCAGCTTACAGTGGGATATTATTTTCATCATACCCTTCACTAAGAATCTCTCTAATTCAACCTTGTTTTCCTGATCAGTTAAAAAAATTTATTTTTCTCCCAGAGCCCTACACTCAGGACATCAAAGTAAGAACCTCAGGATGTTCAAAACTATTTCCAGGGGCAAGTGGCACATGACACAACCAAAAGTTGCACAATGAATCAAACCTGGTAGAAAGGACCTGAGACCTGAGAAGGAGAAAGAGAATGGGTCAAAGCTTTTAATTCAAGTCAAGAAATGTTACTGAGGGTCTACTCATGCCATCACTGCCATCAAGAAATAGTACATAAAGCCGG
>RJWJ010048489.1:0-10578 GCA_004363605.1 Indri indri | reverse complement strand
ACATATTGACTTTTTAAGAGATGAAAATGTACATCATAAAAATAGTAAAACTTTACTCCAATTTCCTCTGAAGGAAATTCTTTCAGAGATCTTTTAAAAAATCATGCCGGCTTCTTTTCTTGAAATGAACTGAAAAATTGAAAACATCAATAGAGGGCACTAAAAGGCTGTTCTGGAAAGCCTTTCATTTCATTGCTTGCGACAATGAAACCTAGCTGGGAAAGCAGTATCTTTTAGCTGCGTACAGTTGCGGATGTAATATTGAGGGGGAAAAAAGCAAGCATCTACATTGTCCTTTGGCAGAAAGATAAATTTACAAACTTAGCTTGTTAAAATGTGATTTGCTTTCCCTATATTAGGCATTATCTCTAACTGTATATATTCTTTAACATACTCGATTTTTCCTTTCTCAAATGAAATGTTTTAAGTTTTAGACCTCTTTGCAGTAAACTAAACTCAACCCAAGAGAATATTTAGTCTTACAGTCAACTCTGGTTAATCTATATTGACGAAGGTATTTAGGGATTTCCCCCAAAAGGAACTATCTATAAATAATAATTTTTCTTGACATCTTTCGTTTATATTTTGCTTTTGACGTGATTTTTAATATTCAGCAAAATAGGATTATAGAAAAAATTCTATGGTAGTATTGAAACTTTAAAACAAACAATTGGTAAAGCGATACAAAAGAAGTTGTTTAAACACTTGGAATGAAAAACACATGAGCAAGCTAATGAGTAGACACTGCTCTATAGGATGAGATTTCAGAAACTGCAGGAAAATCTCACTTTTTCTTAACAAAAACAACCATCTATTAATTTATTCATATCCTCCATTCCATATGCATAGTTTTCTCCTGTTACCTGAACACCTCATATTTAAGAACCAAATATTCATAGAAGAAACAATAAACTTTATCATTTACTTTTACTAGTCTCTACATAAATTTATCCCATTTCTTCTAAAGAGCAGTTATCTATGTTAAGTAAAGAAAAATGCATATTAAAACCTTAAGTGCCTTATGGGGGAAGGGCTGGGGGTACAAAGGAAACACAATTCATGGAGAAAAATTCTGGTTCCAAAAAGGACATGGTTTTGAAAAAATATCTTTTAATACTGGTTACTTTTATTTAAGCAGATCTTAGAGACAAGGAACAGTAATAAAATATTTTATAGCAGATATTTAATTTAGATAACCTTCAACATTCATTAAACAGAATTATTGTATATGCTTAGGAAGCACTCACAATAAAATCTGGGGTACAATAATAAAAAAGACATAGTTCGTGTCTATAAGGAGCTCAGATTTTATTTATGGACACAGACATTCAAACAAATAATAAAAATCAGGTTACATATGTTAAATATAATGAAGCACAAAAGAGTAAGTGATTAATTCTCCCTGGGAGCACTGAGGGATCTTTACAGAGAAAGTTCTATTTGAATATAGAGATTGAATGACATGAAGGAGAACGGCATATACAGCATTGAGATTACCACTCAGAATGGAACAAAGAATCGGCACGCATGGTGAGACTTGATGGGTTTAGACAATAACAGGACTTTCAATTTTTAAGAAACAGATAATTGGCTTTGGGGTACAGCAGGAAGTGAGGTTGAAAAATAATTTAAAGATAGATTGTGATTACTGAGTTTTATCCTATGGATGATAAATAGCAAAGAATAAAGAGGTAACAAGAAAACTAGATATGGAGGTGGTGATACAGTACCCACTGAAGATTATTAGAGTCTGGAAAGAAAGTCAGTGTAAGTAGTAATAGAAATATATATCTGGTGGTAATTCTAGTTTGAATGGAATTGTGTTCGCTTTTCCATAAATTTCTAGATATCTGATGAAATAGACCCAGCAGAAATTTATTTACATTGGGAATGAGATAGTTCCTGAGAAACATGTTGGACATGTTAATTATTTGGATTCAGAATTGTATGACAATGTTTGGTAAACTGGTAGAATAGAATAAAAATAATTTAATGCAAGGAGGTGTAAGTGTTTCAATGGAAAAAATACATTCTAGGCCTGGCACAGTGGCTTACCCCTGTAATCCTAGCACTTTGGGAGGCTAAGGCAGGAGGATCACTTGAGGTCAGGAGTTCAAGACCAGCCTGAACAAGAGCAAGCGCCTGTCTCTACTAAAAATAGAAAAAATTAGCAGGGCCTGGTAGTGCACGCCTGTAGTCCCAGCTACTCAACAGAGAGGCTGAGGCAGGAGGATCCGTTGAGCCCAGGAGTTTGATTTGCAATGAGCTATGATGATGACGCAACTGCACTCTACCCAGGGTGAAAGAGCAAGACTCTGTCTAAAAAAAGAAAAAAAAAGACATTAAATATTTTTTTTAAAAGCCTTATTTTAAGTGTGAAAATATGAAATATTTTGTGTGTGCTGCAGATAAAGGGACATAAAGCTTAAAATTAAATTTTTTATTTTATGTTACATCCTTACATTTCAATTACAGCCTGCTGATTATTTGCATGTGGTATTTCAATTTCATTAACCCTCCAAATTTTTCGCTCATTTTCAATCATTTTGTCCTTTTATGTGTAGGCCTATTATCAGAATTATGATTTTCTCTGTAGACTTTTTAACCTTGCATCTAGGATTTCTTTAGCATTTTCCTAGATTACTTTAGCATTTTCAGATTCTTTCTGTATTTCTTCCATTACGCAAATCTTAGATACATTTAATTTTTAATTAATTTGCTAAATAAATGCTTACACATGCTTATATTTCTAACCGGCACAGATTCTTCCTGTCTCTGGTTAGTATCAACACTTGAATATTTAACAGGTAGTTTTCAGATGATAATCAGATACTTGCATTTTTTTTTTTTTTTTGCTAGTACAGGCATGTGGAAATTATAACTACAATGTACTTGAACATTCAATAGATTGATTGCACTGTATATTGCTCTGCAAATTAAATTACTGCTACTAATAAAAAATTAACATTGCAAGCACTATTTTTCTCTTCACTATGTATCTAGAGCACTTGTCATTTTTCTTTAAATTTGATAGAATAAGAAATCCTACATTGTATCTTTCAGAGTTGAAATCATTTTAACTAAAAAAAGTATGATATATTTGATTTAGTATATTCATATACATTTCTACACGTGGTGAAAAGTTTATGTGTCAGCTTGACTGGGCCATGGTGCCCAGACATTTGGTCAAACATTATTCTGGGTGTGTATGTGAGGATGCTTCTGGATGAGATTAATGTTTGATTAAGTAGATTAAGTAAAGCCAGCAGATTGCTCTCTGTAATGTGGGTGGGGGTTATCTAATCAATTGTAAACCTTAATCAAGCAAAAAGGCTGAGTAAGAGGCAACTTCTTTTGCCTGAGTGAATGAGCTGGGATATCTCTCTTTTCCTGCCTCTCTGGATTCTAATTAAAACTTTGGGTCTTCTTGGATGTCGAGCCTGCAGGCTTTGGACTGGAACCATCCTATCAGTTCTCCTGAGTCTCCAGCTTGCTGACCATAGGTCTCGAGTTCCTTCACCCTCTGAAATCACATGAGCCAATTCCTTATTTTTTATTTATATGTGTACGTGTGCGTATATATATATGTGTGTGTGTGTGTGTGTGTGTGTGTGTGTGTGTGTGTGTGTGCATATATATTAATATATAATCTCCTACTGGTTCTGTTTCCTAGGAGGACCCCACCTAATGCACTACATTATACAATTAATACGGAAATTAATACAGCTAAAATGTCAAAAAATAAAAATTTTGAAAATTGCAAACTGGAACTATTTTATTATTTGATCCATATTGTTAAGTGGAAATAAATTTCTTGAAAAATATTTCAGCCACTAGCACTATTCACAGGACTAAATCTAGTGTATGTTGCTTAGCTCGTTTCACTCATTTATAGATAAAAATGCTATGGTCCAGACAGGGAAAGTTACTTCCCAAAGATCACAGATTTAAGAGCAGTATCACCTTACTTCATGTAAATTAATGTCACCATTCATATAAACCAAGAACCAAATAAATCTCAACAATCTCAAAAATCTTTATATGAATTATATTCTAGGCATAATTGTAAGTCATATTTTTAAAAGAAGTATATGAAAACAATAATTATTGTTTATAGTCTGGAAATGTCAAATTTGCTGAAAAGGATTAAATTAATAATTTACAAATAATATCCTAAGAAACAGTCTCTGAGAATTAGTGTGTTAAATGTTCTATATTAGAAGAATACTAAGAAGGGGTGAACAGTTGATAACGTTTTATTGCTAAATGTCTCTGCACTTCTGTTTCAGAAAGATTCACTGTTGATCTTGAGAGATGCTATCTTCCCAAAGACAAACACATATTATATCACAAGCAATAAGAAAAAGATAAAATTTTATATATTCCTTAATTAAAATATTTCCTTCAATATACAAAAGCAATTTTGTAATCTTCCAAAGAATTTTCAGAAAAGATGTATTGTCAAAATGATAAGCATGGGTTAAAAATTTACTAAATCTATTTTTGTGACCATGTCTTTTTTATAAGTACATGGTAATAGAGGCAGAGCTATTATAGAGACACTCAAAGCAAATATAGCCATAAAATCTATGAATTAAAAATCAAGACATAAACTCACAGGAATAATCCTTGCATTTTGAATCACAAACATTTCAAATGTTTGAAAAAGTAAATATAAAATATAATTTTAATGAAAACTAAGAATATATGAACTATTCATTATACAAAATATGGTTCACAAGAATCAGTACAATTTTGAAATGTAGTCATTTAATACTGTGGATAAAATACAGGATATTTTATTCCAGAAAGTTTAAATTAGAGGCACAAATCTTGTAACTACATGAGACAATAATTGGGGCATCCAGATTTTATGATCTGAAGTATGTTATGATAAAGGATGACAAAAAATAAACTTTGAACTATAAAGGAATCCACAGTAAATTTTAACATATAATTCAAGAAGAAAATATCTATAACATTTTAATATAACTTCTACATATTTTAGAAATTTCATAGTAGTGTTGTATAAAACAAAGCAGAAAATTTTATTGGATTTCAATGTGCTGGTCTCATTCTTACAAACCAAATAACAGATGACATTTAAGAAGACATATTCACCATTGTGTTAATAATTTTACAGTCGATCCAGTTGGCAGGATAACCAAAAAGCCAATTTTCATAATGATTCTGCACCCAGAGTTACCCATAGAAGTCTCAGGAATGAAATTTCCATAGTAAGAAGGCTGCTTAGATTGTCTTTGTAGAACTATGATTGATTTCTTTAAACAAATGATCTACAGTCTTACTATTCAAAGATTGATGACTTCTATATTTGGAATTGTTCAGTTTTAAATATGTTTAATAAATCTCATACGAATTCCAATTTGAGAGCTTCTAATAAGTTTCAATATTTTTATTCTAATGCTGTCATGAAATCAATATGTTAAATATCACGTTAATAACTCCAAGAACTAATGACCTTCCTATTTAGGAATAAGAAGACCATTTTTTTTCCTATTTTTACTTTTTTCTAACTTACATTTTTAATACCTTACATTTTTAATATTTCCTTCATGTTTGTAGGAAGAAAAAAAAGTCCCCCTAAAAATATAGAACACAAATTTATGACTCCTACTTCAATCTTCTAAGTCCTCTACCTATCTTTACTTTTCTGGAGTAAACACTGTTAAATGTTTGTTATATATCTTTCCAACTTTTCTCTAACATTTTATATTCATATAGTTACTTCTTAACATAAATCATAGTAGATAAGTCATAGTAGATACATTGTTGTGTGATTTTCTTCCCCCGCTTGATAATATATCTAAGAAATCTTCCATGCAATTTCTCAAAGGTCTACCTTGTACCTCATTCTATGTATAAATAAATCTTTCCCCCCTCCCTTTTCTCCCTAGTAAAAAAGCATTGCAAAGGATATCCTTTTAAATATATGCTTGGACAGCAGCGCATATATTCCTGAACTCTAGATCCCTAGAAGTGAATAGCTGGGTCAAGCAATATGCATATTTGATGCTTTAATAACATCTTCTAAGTTTCAGTCTCAAAAACACATATGCTAGGGCTGTCCGGAAAGTATCCAGCCATGTAGTACTGTTCTTGTTATATTAACAAGGGCTGGATACTTTCCAGACAGCCTTCCTATTTAACATTTCCACAACATCATTTGGAAGTGTACATTTCCTCTCAATTTGCATACATTGATTTATAAAATTTTCTAAGGCATTATATAAATGGGGTAACATTCTCAAAAATATATTCAGATATTTACAAAACATTATGTTTTAATATTTTGCTGAGTTTTTATACAGTTAATATTTCTTATTGGTCTGTTGAAGCTTGTTTTGTATATATGATTATAAATACTTTGTATATACATATTGTAACAGTTAGGCTTCTGCTGTCATAGTGCTTTATACAAAATAAGCCCTGAATATCTGTGGTTTATGAAAACAGCCATTTACTTTTCTTGATCATAGGTCTGCAGATTGCCTGAGCTTTGGCAAATTTTGCCTGGTCGTAACTGGGTTAGACTCCAGTATGGAGATCAAGTATAGAAATCTTGCTCATGCCTCGGTCTAGAAACTGTCAGCTACCTGGGCACAAATTTTTCCTACTGATGCCAAATGTACTAGAGAACAAATGTGACCACGTAAGTATTATACGTTTAAAACCTCTGGTTGGAAAGAAAATACATTACATCTTTTTAAATACCACTAATCAAAGCAAGTTACATGACCATGCTCAAAGATATGACAATAGTCATAAAAAACTGGAAAAGAAAAAAAAAATTATGAATAAGGCATCCAGTATATTGCAAATGTTTTCTCCTAATCCATTGCTTATGCATTATTTTTATACATTTTTTAATCTATGCATCTTAATAATCTGTTCTTTTATAAACCATGCTTTTAATAAATATTGTCTTATATTTTTGTTTAATTCTTTACAGCATTGACTTTTACACTCATATCCTTTGATCTATTCAAATTTTGAATTTATGTGTACTTTCATTTTTTTTATTTCAGCATATTATGGGGGTACAGATGTTTAGGTCACATATGTTGCCCTTGCCCCCCCGCCAAGTCTGAGTTTCAAGTGTGTCCATCCCTCGGATGGTGCGCATTGCACTCTTTGTGTATGCATATACCCTTCTCCTTCTCCCTCCTCCCCTCCCCGCCCCCTGCCCGACATCCAATAGATACTATTCAGCTTTAAGAAACAATGGTGATATAGGACCTCTTGTATACCCCTAGACAGAGCTAGAACGCATTCTACTAAGTGAAGTATCCCAAGAATGGAAAAACAAGCACCACATGTACTCACCATCAAATTGGTATGTGTACTTTTAAAGCAAAAGCTTTTTTGGAGACTTTAACTTATCTTTCCAATTTTCATGATATAATTTCTATTAACTCATTTCTGCATGAGTTTGAAATACCATCTTCATACAAATTGCCATTTATAAATTTATTTTTCATTGCTTCTCTAATTTTTCTATTAATCTACTTCTGTATTACTGCACCAAAACCCCATAGTTCTGATTTGTGTAGCTTTATAAAATGTTTGATATATAATTAAGTAAACTCCTAGTTCATATATTTTTATATTTTGCTAATTTTTCTTGGCCTTTTCCACATATGTTTGCCATACACATCAACCATTCTGAGAGTCAATTTTACATCACCTGAAAAAGAAACATCTTACATACCCTTTAGCTATCACCACCGTATATTCCACTTCCCCAAACCTAAGCAACTAAAAATCTATTCTATATATTTGTTTATTCTGGACATTTCAATAAATGGGATAAAATATGGGGTTTTTTTGACTGGCTTCTTTTACTTAGCATAATGTTTTCAAGTTCCAGCCATGTTATGGCATATATCAGTATTTAAATTCTTTTTATGGCTCAATAATTTTTTATTGCACGGATATATCCCATTTTGTTTATTCATTCATCTGTTGATGGAGATTTTGGTTGCATATACCTTTTGGTTATTATGACTAATGCTCCTATAAACATCCATGTACAAGTTTTTGTTTGGACATATATTTTATTTTGTCTTTAGTATATCCTTAGCTATGGAATTGCTGGGTCATGTAATAACTCTGTGTTTAATCACTTGAGAACTGCCAGACTGTTTGACTGTACTATTTTCCATTTCAACCAGCAGTGTATGAATGTTCTGATTTCTTCACATCCTCTCCTTGTTTTGTTTTTGATTCTAGCGGATGTTAAGCAGTATCTCATTGTGGTTTTCATTTGCATTTTTCTGATAGGTAATGACATTGAGCATCTTTTCAACATACTTATTGGTAATTTGCATATCCTCCTTGGAGAAATATCTGTTCATATCCATTGCACATTTTTTTAACTGGGTTCCTTGTCTTTTATTTGTTGATTTGTAAGAGGTCTTTATATATCCTAGACACTACTTTCATATCAGATATGTGATTTGAAAATATGTTCTTTCATTCTGTGGTTTGTCTTTTCATTTTCCTGATAGTGTCCTTTGAAGCATAAAGGTGTTTAAAAAGTACGACTCTTCCTTGGCTGTCCTGTTTACTGTTGATGAGTGATGCTTTTCATATAAGATGCTGAATAGGATGCTAGGGCTGCCATAACAAAGTGTCACAAACTAGGTAGATTAAACAACAGAAATCAATTGTTTAAAAGTTCTGGAGGCTAGAATTTCAAAATCAAATTGTTGGCAGGTTTAGTTGCTTTTGAGGACTGTGAGGAAGAATCTGTTCCATGTTTCTCACCTAACTTCTGGTGGTTCTCTTGCAATATTTGGCCTTTCCTGGCTTGTGGAAGCATCACCCTGATCTCTGCCTTCATCTGCACATGGCCTTCTCCCACTGTGCGTGTCTGTGTCCAAATTTCATCTTTTTATAAAAACATTATTCATATTGGATTACGGGCCCACCTTGCTCCAGTATAACCTCATACAAACTTAACTAGTTACATCTGCAACAACCTAATTTTAAGTAAGGACACATTCTGAGGTACTTGGCGTTAGGACTTCAACATACGTATTTGTGGGAGGAACACAATTCAACCTGTAACAGAAGCATTACCAAATAAATAAATATTTAATATTGAATTAGGCATTATTTTATAAAATCTTGAAATCTATATAACTATTTGTAAGTTTTTTTTTTTTCCTCACACACCGTCTCACTTATTTTTCTCATAACCACTTGGTTTGACAAGTAGTACTGATATTTTGTCTTCATTTATAAATTAAGCAACTGGCATTTGAGGAGTTTACCAATTTGCTTCATTTTATTAAGTTGCTATCTAACAAACACACAGTGGTAAGATCTCCCACTCTATATTCTCTCCAGGTCCTTTTGCATTCTTTACAGTAATAACTATGAGTATATCCATCTGTTTAAAGGAAAGGCAATATTATTTAAAGTCTCAATGCTAATAGAGTTCTGTGAATATGTGAAAAACAAATGCCCTGTATAGATGGCATATAATTTTATCCTATAAGATAAATGCCTGCATTCTGTGAGTCCTACTCAGCTAGATAACTTAGACAATGCACAGTAAATAAAACATATATCCCTCCTTTCAATGTCCTCATAGTCTATTAGGAAAGTTAATAGCTTAAAAAGTGCATAAAATAATAAGATCACAGAAACTATGATGAATTACTCAATGTTGCAATTCAGAAGATAAGTGGAGCATTAAATTTGTGTGGATTGGATTATTCTGGGATGGCTTTCTAATGAAAATTGGACTTTTTTAGGGACTGATGTAAGAGCATGGAGCTTGAAGCCACAGAATGAGAGTATTCCAGGTGAGGCCAAAACTTGAAACAATGTAATAAAATTGAAAGTGGAAATCCCCTTTCTGAGGGAAAGGGACAGTTCAAATTATAGTGGCTGCGGAATACAAATAATTGTCAACTTAATAATAGCAATTTTTAAAATTACCATTTTTTAATTTCATTACTTATATTTGTTGGTTATTAAATGGCTTCAATAATAGTTACTAATTTTATATTGATTCCAAAGTGTTTATTCAGTAAGAAGAAAACAACTCTCAAAAATAATACCAAGTTTTAAATTCCCGGGCTTAAGGAAAATTAGAGCATAATAAAAGTAGTGGGTTGAACAGCCTCGCACTGTAAGTGCTTCCTTAGTCTACCTAACGAGTAAGTAAGGAGTGTGGGCCAGTAAAGAGCAAAGCTCCCCCTCTAAGAAAAGTCAACCCTAATCTGATAGGTCAGTACTTTAACCTCAAAGCCTACTCAATCCATCTCTATTTTTCTGGAACTACCAACAAGGATGCCAAATGTGATCCATGTACTTGTCCACTGGAAACCGAATGGGAGCCATCAGCTCATTTCACACAGGTCAGCAAACAGAAATCAGAGGCTAATGGCTTTCTGTCACCACTAACCCAGGCTAGGTACAAAGGCCTGCCTGGAGGTTAGAGGCTCTGCATCCAATTACCTATCCCAGGAGCTATCTGGTCCCCCTCTAAAAAGTAATTTGTTCAGTGAAAAATTGAAAGTACTACCTGATTTGCTGTTTTCC
>RJWJ010048488.1:0-10579 GCA_004363605.1 Indri indri | reverse complement strand
ATTATTCTTCAGTTTTATTTAACTCAGCAAACATTAACTGAGCATTTGATGTCACTAAGAATTGGATCAAGAGCTAGAAATACAATTGCAAATACAGTGTGGCCCCTGCCCTTCAGATGCTAAGAATCAGAGAAAGATGGACACATACAGTGTGAAGAGTAGTCTATTCACATTATGCATGAAGTCTTGTGGAAGCACATAAGGAAGGGCAATCACCTCTGCCTGAAATAGTTACAGAAAACATCACAGATAGCAGTTGAGGTGGAGTTTGATGTTTGAATAAGAATTCAACAGGGAAGAAAAGGAGGAGAACTGCAGGAAGAGGAAGCAGTTCAGTTCAATTCAGTTCATGAAAGGATTTATCCAGTTCTATTCACATATAGGTACTACACTATTCTGGGATAGAAAATGAGAAACTCTGTTTTGATATTTTGAACTGATACAGTAGAATAGCAAAGGTAAATATATAAACAAGTACAATACAATGAGCTATGTGCAAAAATGATTTGTGAACCAGTTACAGAATTATATAGAGGTGAAATTATATAATGAGAAGCTCCTGTGAGTCAGGCATTTATGGGGTATATAAGGCTACACAGAAGAAAGTGCAAGTTAGTTCAGGGAATAGTAAGAAATTTATAAAATGGTGACCTTTAGACTATGTCTCTGGCTTGCAGATATGTTTTCTTTTGTCTTCCCTTAGTTGGCCTGTGTGGCAGTCATGAGAACATGCTTCATAGATTGCCAACTACAGGGAGCATAATTCACCAAGAACCTAGCTGCTAGCCTCTGAAATCTGAAGTCTATCCTGGAGTGTACCCCAAGGTCTTGCTTCCCAAGGCTGCTCTGAGCCAGTGGCTGAATACTGCAGGGCTACTAAGGCAGGGCACATTCTGGGAAAAATGGGCCTCCTCTGATGCACTCCCCAAGAGCAGTCGAGGGTGTTCCAACCAACTTCCCTTCGTCCTCCCTTTCACAAGGGGGTCAGACTTACAGGGTGACTTAGTGGCTCTTCTAGCCTTTCCTAGCTGCTTCCCCATTTTCTTACAGGTATTTCTCCTAATAAAATTTTTACATTTAATCCTGTCTTAACATCAGCTTCTCAGAGGACCTGGGCTAACACAACCTAACATATATTTATATGCATAAATTTAATAATTTTTCAACATTTAAAGTTTGATATTTTATTTAAGAAAATTTGATTCCATGCTTCCCAGGGTGGTGGTAAAACAATTGTCCAACAATAGCACCCCGTTCCAAAGTGTCAATAATTCCCAAGAGGTAAATGGTGGCTCATCCCTTTAGAAGACATACATACTCAACCTCCACTTCTATTTTTTCCCAATCTGAAGACCATTTGTCATTTAACCATATTCTGACTCTGTTGTTTTACCTCTCCTGGGCTCATTTTGTCCTCCTATGCCTTTTCTGCCTTCATAGGCATTGGAGATTGAGATTTCTTGTTTTGAGCACATCCTACCATGAGAAGGAAGGAGTGAAGTGAGTCAGTCCTGGAAGCCAGAAAAACAATGAAGAGAACTAATGAATTTCTGAAGTGGACAGTGATGATAGAAGTAAAGAGAAGCTGGATGGGTTTGTGGAGTATTTCAGGGGTCGAATCAACAAGATTTGATTTATAATAAAATATAGAGATTTAAGAGCAGGCGGGAGTCAAGGAGGACTATGAGATTTCTTGCTATGGTAACTGAAGCAATTCATGAATTTCCTTCTGTCTGTCTTATTTTCTGTACATAAAACATTTTAAACAGATGTCTGCTCTAATCCTTTTTAGAGAACACAAGCAGAAATGTCATTAGAAGTACAAGACTTGATGGGAGTACAAGAGAGAGATGCCCTCGTTACTGATTTGCATGGGAAAAATGATCAAGAAATTAAGAAACTATGTTGGAAGTTGTTGAGAAGTACACATCTGCTTCTAGTAGCATTTCAGATGCGTGCTTTTACAGGATATGAGACTGACGTCACTTAGAAATTTTGTAGTTGGTGTGTCATTGAAAGCACAGTAAATCAGATCTTAGGAATTCACAACTTTAATATTATATTTGATCCCACATTGCTCTCCTTGCTTCTGATTCAATCCACCCAGCCTATTAATTCAGCTTGCACATGGCCCTTGAATCAATCATGTTAAAACATCACATTTGTCATATTGCTCCTTATTCAGATAATCTAGTTTCTCCAGGAAAGCCCATACTCCTAGGTCTGGCACTTAGAAAACTTTCACATATACCCTCAAAGAGGGATATGTTGTGGGGACCAAAGTAACCGGGCCTAGAACTTATTCCTGATATTCCTGCAATAACCCACCCTATTTTCTGGCCACCACATTGACTTTCCTTAACGAGGCAATTGTAAGGTCTAGCATAGTGCCTTATATCTTGAAAGCACTAAATGGGTATTACCTACTATCATTATTCTTTCTGAAAATGCCAGTATTTTTTCTTTCTCTCCACTAATACCAACGGAGCTCTCAAATTTAAAAAGACCCAATCTGAACTTTTGATTTAGTTCTCCCAAACTGGTTTCCCCTTCGACACCACAGTCTTCTCCATCTCATATATGGTATCCCTGTCCAGCTATGCATCATCTTTGATTCTTCTCTTTCCTTTTCTCTCACCTTCCAGCCATCAGTAACCTGTCAATTCTACTTCCAGAGCATTCCTTAAATCTTGCCATCCCCAAATACTATCAGCCTAGTCCAGTCACCATCAATTTGCAACTGGTCTCTCTGTTCTCCCCTTTAGCCCACGTCAGTATTTTACACAGCAAAAAGTATAATCTCAAACTAAATCAGATCATGTGATTTCCCTTTTTAAAAACTTTTATGACCAAAAAACCTACTAGGTCACTAGTATCTGACCCTGCTACCCTCCCTAACCTCAGCTCTCCTTTCCTTTCCTTGCCACTCCATAGATATATTCTGGTCTATTTTAGTTTCTTGAACATGTAAAGCTCTTTCTTCCCCTTAGGCCTTGGCACATCCTGTTCCTCTACCTGGAACTCTCTTAACTGCCACACTGCCTCATATCCTATCCCTCTTCTCATCTCTTCATTGTCCTGTCCTTCTACCCTAGGTTTTTCCTCACTTTCATTAAAAAATTTTTGAACATTTTTCCTTTCTTTGCTATCTTTTTTATCTCCTTATGTCTTCCTGAGGAACTTCTGTGTCAGCCACAAAGTACCCTGGCTTGATCATCACTTTGATACGCTCTTATGACTTGATCTTTACTACACTCACGTGACTGTGACTGAGTGCTCTTCATCTCTGAAATCTCGAATCCTGAAACCCCCAAGGTCCACGGTCTGCTGTCCCCTTCCCCCTCCGCTCTCCATAGATCTATACCTTAACCTTGTCATCATCGTAGTCTTTTCACCCTCTTCTATCCTTTCAGTCTTGAGCATCCTCCTTGCTTCTCTTCTTTTCCTATCCCTTCTGACATACTACTTCGACAGTCAATCATATTTTCTTTCTAAACCTTAGCCCTAAAGCAACCTAAACCCTCCCTTTTCACTGTTCAAGATCACTAATCACTGTGGGAGAAAATCTCATAACACGCTGATGACATCCTACCACAGTGCTGCTTCAGAGACCTCAACTGATCCCTGAAAGCCAAAACTCTTTCACACACAAATAATAAAAATAATCTACTTTCACTGTGTTTATTTTTTTATTTCTAAGGAGTTCTTTGGTCTACGTAATCTGTCATTCTCTCGCCACCTATTTGTTGAACTGCTCCCTCCCAACCACCTCCCATCTTGTTAAAGCATTTTTATCTAAATAGCTATAATCCCCAAATAAAGACTCCTGATGGCTTCTTTACCCAGCAGCTTCCAGAAAAATACAATTCAATAAAGCAAACTATGGGACATCCTAAATGTAATTCTGGGAGGATGTAACTAAGTGAAAATAGGCATTTCTTATTTCTGAACTGAGAACTTTCATTTCAAGGTACATGGATTGTTAGACAGAATGTAAAAATTTTTTTTGAGGGGAAAAATTTTTGTCTAATTAATTGCAAGTAACAGTAGTTAGAAATGTCTGCATAACTCTCTTACCTTTCCACCCTAGTAATAGGCCTGGGGACACTCTTCTTTTTATATTGCGGCAGCACATAGAAGGTGGATGTTGACAAAGACTTTAAATGATCTCAACGAGTAATGTCTGTGAAAAAGATATCTTCTTATTCTCTGTGTCACTCCAGATTTACTGTTAAAGATAAGATGATTTCCAGAGCAATTTGGAAAATTATTTGACAACCAATGAATCTATTGAGTGAATTTTTCTCCTGGCACGTAGCCTAAACAGTTCTTTATTTTAATTTGCTATTATCTGTTTTAACCTTCTTTGATGTTTTCATTCTACCTGCTTATATTGTTCACTATTCAATTAAATTTATTAACCAATAGTCACGGTGGACTAGTAGTCTTCAATCTGGTTGTATATCAAAATTTACATATTAGGAATAAAAATAACATATTTTCTTATACTTTGTAGTATAAAATCTGTTAAATAAAAATAAATAATGTCTTTGCTGGAACAGATATGCAGAAGATAGACTTAAATATTGACAACTCGTGGCAGGTAGTGAAAGGAATGTTTTGGGATGTTCTGGGATGAGGGAAGCATATAGGAATCTTGGGGTTGGTAAGAGGATATATATAATTTCAAAGTTTATCAAGTAAGACATGGGTGTTAAAAGGTTAAAAAACATTATATGAGTCTTTCTTTATTTGGCTTTTATTTACCTAACATTTCAGTACTTCCTATCCCCCCATCTTTTCCCTCACACTTAGTATTTCTTACTAAATTATTTTTACCAATAAAGGTAAAATATAGTAACAGTGTAGATTTAAATGCATTAATCCTTCTTGTTGGACGAATAAATAAAGGCATGAAGCAAGGAATACATTGTCTAATATCTGTTCTCCCTTATCATCCTCACACTTGTAACGACCCTTTCAACAGTGCTGTATATCAAAGCAAAGGAACTACTAACATGAATTGATCATCAGCATGTGCCATGCTCAGCACTCTTCTAATGCATATGCCATTGCTTTCATCTAACAGTCCTGTGAAGCAGGTATCATTATCTGTATTTTATAGATAAGGAAACTTGACTAAATGTTAAAAAATTTATCCAATGTCACACAGATAGCAGCAGCAGAGCCAATACTCAAACCCAGATTGAAATGTTTCAGATCCATGCTTTTCCACTAAACCATACCACTTCATTAGAAACATTTTGAAATGTTTACATCATACTGATAAGAACAGTTTAAAACCTTTCCAAAAATCCAAAAAAGTGCTTCCTTATTCCTAAAATTTTTATTATTTCCTTATCATCAAATTATCTTTTGAACTCAGAAGAGGCAATGTGATATAATGGAAAGAAAATGGCATTTGGAGCCTGAAAAATCTGGTTTTGAATCTGAAATCCACTATTAACTTGCTTTATATTCATATTTCACTCTTCTCAGCCTCAGTATTTTTTGTTTGCTTATCATTTGTTTTTGTTTTTAATATATGAGAAGAGGATAATACTACCTACCAGATAGGGGGTTGTAAGAAACCTAGATAACTGTTTAACAAAGAATAAACATGCAATAAATGTTAGTTCCTTGGAGGATATTTTTAGTATTTTACTAGGGACTTTAAAATTTTTGTAAAAGTCCCCTTCTTAGATAGCTTAAATTACTTAAGCAATTTTACTATTATTAATTAAAATTAATAATTTTTATTAAAAATAAGTCATTTTTCTTTCATTATTTTCAGTGGCAATCATACTGTAATTAAAATTTCATATACTCTTTTCTTTCACATTTATATCATAAATATTTTCCATTGTTATTAATGGCATTACAATTTTAATGACTACAAAATATCCCAACATTCAGATTGATGTAGCACAGTATTTTTAACTCTTTCCCCATTTTATACATATTTGTTTTCCTTTTTTTTATTAGAAAAACAATGCTGTAACAAACCTTTGAACACAAATCTTTGCACTCATCTCTGATTATATCTTTAGAATAAATCCATAGAATTGAATTATATATGAAACAGTATTTTAAGGTAGAACTTAAATTCTAAAATCAAAAAAATTCTTTGTCAGTAAAACATTATATAAATGCATGTAATTATGATATCCCTATTTATTTTCCTCATATTTTTATAACCCCATTTTGAGAGCAATTTTCACTTGGGGAATAAACTTTTAATAAAAGAGGAGCTTTCCTGGGAACATTGTATTTAAAACATAGGCAACCATCAATTAAATGGTAAAGTGTCTTTCCTTTTTGCTGATTCTTCTTCTGAGAGGATATGGTATGTAGCATGTGAAACAGAAAGTGCCATTTTGCTGGACAATGGGCTTGTGCTTCTGGGGGAGAATCAACAAATGTGGAGGATTAGGAACCAGAAGAAGGAATGGTCCATGCCAGTGACATTTGTCAGTCATGGAATATGCCCAACTGCAAGGACATAGCAGCCCCCCCAGAACCTGTACAGGGGCTGCCCTTATCAGCATGGCACCTCAAAGTCTCCATGGGCTGTGTCAAGGATCAACACACAGTTAATTAGTCGCAATTTTCAGCATCTAAAACTATCACCCGGGTGTCTTCCTCTTCACATGGAGAGATCACTGCTCTGAGGAGAGAGGAGCTGAGATCTGTCCCTGCAGCTGGCAGGCTCTGGATGGTTGTCAAGGGACTAAGTGATTCAGCCGTGGAGAGCAGCAGGCAACAATTTCACTGATGCTTTTTCATCTGTCTCTGTCTCCACTAAATGCTGCTGGCTTGTAACAAAGACCTAAAAAGGGAAGGCTGGAAGAGAATAATAAGTGGAGGTTGGAAAGGACTTTAAATCATTTCCTTAGGTGAAGTCAGATGAACCTCTCCTAAAGAATCATGGTGACTGGCCAGACCCAGCTGGCAAACTGGTTTTTACTGAAACACAAAAGCTTTCAGGAATCCTTTGGGATCAGAAACACAGGGCAAATAACACTGTCTCTATCTACTTCTTTCCACTGTGGATTCCCTAATCCATTCATTCTTTTCCTCAGAGTGGGGACAGGGGAATGCATATTAGGAAATGCCAGAGCCACCATTTTGTCCGTATTTTAGTCAATTCTAAAAACAGTGATTAAATGTTGCTAGGCAGTTATCAAAACCATTACTTCAAAGATATGTTGAGTCACAGGATAAGTTTTAAAAATGCAACAGTGACCTACTTCCCCCACTAAAGATTCCTAAGGCATTTTTTTTCCTCTGTTAGCAAGAGCAGTTTTCATATGTTTAGCCAGAGTCCCCCCAAAATTGTTTAAAGTCATCCACTTTAACCTCTTAATAGATACTTGGGCCCTCATGCCCAGTGACTAGCCAGCTACCCCTTGAGTGAATTGTCTTCCATTCTGCCAAAGGAGTGCATCCCCAGTTTGAACAGTAGTATCTCATCATGTATCCTTCAGCTGAGCCACTATTTAAATGCCTGAGCTTTCTGTTTTTTTCTGTAGCCACACAGAGCAAAATGGCTTCTACTTCTATATTGCATTCCTTAACACAGTGTGGACTTCTGTTTTGTCTTTTTTGAGTCTTAGCTTTTGGGCACAAACATTCTCAAAAGGTTTGCTTTTCAGTTCATTTATTCATCAAATATTTATTGCCAATACTGTGTGCCAGACAAGGCACCAAAGAAACAGAGATGAATACTACACAGTTCCTGGCTTCTACAAGCTCACTTTGAAGGGACAATAGACTCAGAAATAGATAACTAAAAAATAACACAGTATATGGCATAAATAAGCATAGAAATCTGCAAAAACACAGAAGAGTGACCTACGCAAAGAGGAGTTAGGCAATCACTTAACATTACCTGGAACAGATGCCATCTGAGACATATCTTAGAAAATGGGAAGAATTAAGCTAGGCAAGGGGGAAATGGGAAGTTTCTGGTAGAGAAAACAGTATTAGTAAAGGCCAAGAGATGAATTATAGTGTGGTTTGTTCAAGAAAGAGCCAGCAGTTCAGTTCAGTGTTGCTGGGGGGCTAAAGTGAGAAGCTAAAACTAAAGTAGACAAAGGTAAAAACTAGATCATAAATATCTTTCTCAAATGACAAAGATTTGAGTACCCTCTCCAAACATATTGACGTTTTAGGAGGAAAGCATTTGAGTATCTCCTAATCTTTGCTTGTTTCCTTCCCTACCTCCGTTAATCAAAAAATTATTGTCCCTGAGATGCCAACCCCAGTAAGACCAATATACTCCAGTCGATGTTCCTAGAGCTTGACTCAAATTACATTGAAAATATTCATCTTACCATCCTTTCCTTCCAAAACGTTTGGATCTTAGGGAACTGCCTCATAAGTCACCTTAACGCTGTCTTCATGGCTACATACTTGCAAATGTAGTTAAGGTTATACAGTACATGAAATATGCTGATCACCAGATGCCAGACTATCACTGCCTTTTCTGCTGTGGCTTGAATATCCATGAAGGCAGAAATCATCTGGTCTTAATCTCTGTAGCCTTAGTTTGGACTCAGTCAAATGTGACATACTCAACTAATACCGATACAGTCATTTGGTGGCAATAGATATTTAAAGCCCAAAATGGATTCCCATATACTCTGCTCTCATGAACCTCATAATTAAGACTCATCCCATCTAATTCTCATTCTTTTTTTCTTTGTTCCATCCTTATTGTCTGTTTCTTGGACCTGGCATACCCTTTCTTGCCTCAGGGATTTTACATGAGTTCTTCCTTCTAGGTTACTATGCCACTTAGTCAGTAAGTTTGGTTCTCCTCTTAGCCACTCCTACACTTCGCACTTCTCCTGCATGTGCCGCATAAACTGACATCTGTACTGCTGTAGCTCCAGAGCTTAGTCTAGTGTCAGGCACAGAGCTGGTATTTAATAGATATTAAATAAACTCATGATTACATGACTTCTAATAACTAATATCTCTCTTCAGTGAACACTGGAGTTTTTCAAAGAGCAAGCAGAATTAGAGAAGATGTCAGAAGTATAAAGACATGGGAGTTTAGTCGTCATGGCTAAATTATTTATTTCAACCTTTCAACTTAAATGTACAATTGTGAAAACAACCCTCTGTAATTCAGTTTTATTAATTCTGTCAATAAAAATTGCTAAATCTTACCTTGACATTTGGAGCAGTATAACTATCAAGTGATAGCTGATCTTATCTTGACATTGAACTTTCCTGACTAATTGAGTGTCCTAATTAATTTCTCTGGATTAACTACTAAATTCTTGGTCCTTGTCTCTTTTTACCCAAGAGTGGAACTTAATCAAGTGATCATAAATTTAGAAAGCTATATTTGTTGTAATAATATATGGAGAAATTAAATATCCAGTGACAGGGGACTGGTTAAATAAGTGATGGTATATGACCTTGATGAAACATTATTTAGCTGTTGAAGATGGATAATTATAAAGACTGTCTAGTTATACAGAAAGGGCTTAAAAGATAATGTGAATTAAAAAAAAATTAGAACACAACTATGGAAACATAATGTAGCCATGGAGATGGGGATTAAAAGAGAATATATAAATAAGAAATATGTTAAGTAAGATGGTTTGCGGATTTTGGGGGCACTTTGAATTGTGCCTTACATACAGATTTTAGAAGGATATATGTCTACATTAGATGTCACTTATTATAATCTATAGGAGTTAAGTGAGAAAGCTTTATTAGAACATAAGCTACTCAAATTTATGTGTGGTGGCAGTATTGCATGCCTTTTCCATTGCTACTGCAAATGAAAGCCTGTTTATTGTTAAAAAGTATCTCACATGTTTTATGACTTGAGAAGAGGACCCTGCCTTCTGAAGTCAGAATTCCTTGTTACAAAGGAACACATTTATTTGATGAATAAGTGATATTAGAATGAGACCACAAATAATAAAATGAAAACACCCACTTTTCACTATTCTATCAAATCAAATATTTTCATGTAACTTGTTTCTTTCTATTCTTTTTCATATGAATGTATAACTTTTACCACTGATATTCTAATGACTTTTTGAATTTTTTCATATTATACAATTTCTAAGCTTTTATCTCCTACTTCATAATGATCATTTTAATCATAAATTGATTCCATAAGGGAATCATTTGTTAAAAGCAAAAATGTAATGCCTCTTGAATTCTTGCAGTGCAGGGACAAACTTGAGTGTTTTTCCAATCCTTCCTTTGTCTGCTGACTGTACACTTTATGGCTTTGATGGTGACTGTTATCACCTGATTTC
Source organism: Indri indri (assembly GCA_004363605.1). NCBI lineage: Eukaryota > Metazoa > Chordata > Mammalia > Primates > Indriidae > Indri > Indri indri. Next base: position 290 of record RJWJ010048488.1, on the reverse strand, counting down.
CATTTGAGTAGTAACACGATAATGCAGAGTGCAAAAAGATCTAGGTTTTAGGTGACAGCCACATCACTTAATATCTGCTTGTTGTTTCTACAGGGGAATTCTGGCTTGGGATTCAGTATTGCTGGAGGGACAGATAATCCCCACATTGGAGATGATCCTGGCATATTTATTACGAAGATTATACCAGGAGGTGCTGCAGCAGAGGATGGCAGACTCAGGTAAAGATCTGAAATGTTAGAATTATTTTGAAAGTAAATCTGCTGCATTAATGAGACACATTTGTACCTTTA
>RJWJ010048487.1:0-10578 GCA_004363605.1 Indri indri | reverse complement strand
AAAAAAAAACAACAAGAAAATTCAAAGTGTGGCTTAAAGTCTGTTTAATGTGTGCATGTGTGGTTCATAGAATCAGTTTTATTTCTTTCAATTATACCTCCTATTACTGACTAAATGTGTCTTCTCCAAATTCATATGTTAAAGTCCTGACTCCCAATGTGGTGACATTTGGAGATGGGGTATTTACGTGGTAATTAGGGTTAGATTAGGTCATGATAGTAAACCCTCATGATGAGATTAGTGGTTCTAAGAGAAGAGGCAAAGAGGGAGAGAGAGAAAGAGAGAGCGAGAGAGAAAAATAGAGAAAGAGAGAGCTCTACCATATGAGGACACAGCTAGAAGGTGGCTGTCTGAAAGCCAGGAAGAGAGCCCTCACCAGACATGGAGTCACCGACACCTTGATTTTGAACTTCCCAGAACCCAGGACTGTGAGAAATAAATTCCTGTTGTTTAAGCCACCCAATCTATGGCACTTTGTTATGGCAGCCCAAACTGACTAAGACACCTCCTTAAGGATGTTTCCAGTCTGTCTGTTTTCAAATAAATTGTAGAGTCTTATCTTTTTTATTTGCTAAATATAGCAGCTTAGGAAAAAAAGCCTGGTGGAATCAAGAATAAATAACAATGTTTGTGAAGTTGTATTTTATTTCCACGATGAAATGAAGATTTCCCATTAAAAGGCAAATCTTCCCTTTCCAAAGTTTGAATAGGAGAATTCTTTAAAAAGAATTTCATCTGGTTAAATATTGGCTTTTATCCCATAAAAGGATGAATTGCATACATTTTAATTCACGCACAACTCTGAAGTTTCCTCCTTGTTCTTCTGCCCTTTATCGATGGGCATGCAAGCGCATACAGTCTGTGAGTTTCATTAGTATTATTTCTATTCCTTTTATTATCTTTTCTTTTTCTTGAAACAGTGTGGTTTCATGAAAGAACACTGATGTCAGAGTTCTGAGACCTGTTTTGGTCCTACCTTTTTAGCTAAGAGAATTTGAGTGAACCATTTGGTTTTTTTCTCCACATTTTCCTATCAGTAAAATGAGAACACTAATACCTGCCAAATTTAGCTAATGGGATTTGTGTAAGGATTACATGAGTCATTCAGGCAATTCAACAAGCACAATCAACAAAGATAAAGTACCATGTGCCATGCACTGTGCAAGGTGCTTGGAATAGGATGATAAAAAATATAAATTAAAAAAAAATTGAATACCATATTGCTGTCTTCAAGACTCTCACAGTCTGATAGAGAAAGTAGACAACCACATAAATGTGGGTCCTATAATGTGTTCCCTTGTCCTACTAGTTTTACAGCTTGCAGCTCTATTATTACCTATCTCTTAACTACTTCTTTTAAGGTCTCTTTCCTTACAAGGTTATGGACTCCATGAGGACAGTGTCTGTCTTGCTAACTGCTCTATCCAGAGTGCCCTCAGCACAATTATCTAGGAACTGGGAGAGAAAAAAAAAAATCTGGTAAGCCACTTGAGAAATTAAATATGATATTATTTCTAAAGCCCGTCAATGTTAAGTGACATTTGCAGTTTAATCCTAAAAGCAGAGGAAAATCCTAACCTTCCATTGTTACCGACCTGAGAGCTTTGACTTCTTATAATTCTTTGCAAATCGGCTAACATATAATTCCTAACACTGGACACATTTTTTTCCGTGCTTTCATTTTGTGTTAGTAAATAATAAAGTCAGGTACCAGTTTTTATCCTCTCAGACTAAATTGCATTAAACCAACAACAATGAAAAAGAAAAACCAAATTGACTGGCTTCGTTTCTCACTTACACAAGGATGCTCAGTTTAAATAATAGCCTTAAGTGTGTCACGGTTAGACTCTCTCTACACATTTCTGGTTTCAAGCTGCAACCGTGCCCTGGTTGTCCTTGCAGTAAATAAATCAACAGGGTGTGTAATCTTGTTCTGTAACCTCCTGCAAATCCCAGGGATGTGCAGAATTCATCAGCTCCAAAGTATGTGAGGCTGGAATTTGAGAGAAAATCCTCTCACTGTTAAAGGAAGGCCCTTTAGCAGGTATTTATAGTGATAGGTCACCTTCATCATAGTGATGCAGATGTGTGTTTAATTCTTTTACTAGGAAGAGTTTGTGAGAACCGGGATCCTGAAAGAATATTGAGTTTTGGCTGGTATCTGCCATTAATTTATTTTGTTTTCTAAAAATGTGATTCCCCAGAAAAGAGATGCATTTGAAGTTATAATTGCAAACAGTTAATTTTGGTTAGTGTGACATTATATTTCAAAAAGATATGCATTTATAATTTATACTATGTCCTGTAAATTAGAAAACAAATCAGAAGGATATTCATAATCTTGCAAAATGCCACAGATTTTCCAAGTTGTATTTTCACTTTCAAGAATGAAGAAAAAGAAAAAGGGAGTGTGTTGGTGTACAGTAAACAGGCCCTTTGACTCTGAAAATCAGCTCAATAGTAAATAGCTGAGATTTGCTAGCCATTCTAACCCTATTCGAGAAGATTGTCTTGTTTTGTCAGACCAGAACTCGTGTCAGAGAGCCAAGTGTCACCTTTCCAGTGAAAGATTAGGCAGGCGAGAGTCAGTATGTCTGGTTTCACAAAGCACAGTCTGTCTCTGACCTGAAGCGTTACACTTGTTCCTCGCTGCAGAAACAGTTTTCCAGGAGATCTCAGAATGGCGCTGAGGTGTAAGAGAGAAACCGTCATCGCATTATTTCTCCCCAAGCAGCAGATGCCTCCATGATAATAGGAAAATAAGAATTTTATTGAATTTTCCTAATGGCATCAACTTACTGCCCTCGAGTCTGGTATTTTTCAAATCCCACTAAAGCCTGGAATCCATAGCCTTTTAAGAAATCTTTTCCCTTTCTCCAAAAACACAAAGGAGAAGATTTTACTATTGTATACACTAGACTGCTATGTCTTCAGAAAGCTTGAATAATCATTTATTATCGAAGAATAACCTAATTTCGTCACATTATAACTTTCCTTAAGAGCAATTTATACTGTTTATGAAAGAGAGGGGGGGAGAGAAAGGGAAAATTACTAAAATCTCTCAACTGTCTGAGTTTGTCAGGGTAATTTGATCTTTTCCTCTGAGGCACACAGGGAATAGTATTTACTGAGACTAATGTTAGCAAGATGGTGAAAATTCGCCCTTGATATATAGGCTTTCAAATGTTGAAGAAGTAAATGTAAGTAAGCAATGCTAGCCTTGGTTACTTCGTTACTTAGGGAAGGTATCCTATAGTTCCTGTGCTTTCTCAGCACATAACTCTCCACCACACAAAGTATATTCTAAATTTATAAGTAAATTACAGGCATCTGGAGAGCCCAGCCACTGAAGTAAATTGTTTTCCATAAGCATGTTTGTGATTTGCAAATGTTGGAAAAGCAAATGCTAAAACAGTAATTTTTAAATGATAGATTACTGTTGGAAACATTTAATTTAGGAGCAACACATATAACCTCAAACCTTAAACCTGAAATGCTTGATTTGGGTATCTTTTTGCAAAATCCATCTTCTTTTTTACTTGTCTTCATTAATATGATGAGAATTGGGATAATTAAAACCTAATATGGAAGAGTTCTGAAAATGCTTACAAGTTGATGTTACCCTTTAGTGCACTTTAAAAAAATTTGAATAGGCTCAGAAATGTTGGTATGATTTCAATTCACCATATGTCCACTTAATGATTATTTGGAAACAACAAGGAACAGACCTCCCACAGACAACTCTTTGTGTTAGTAGATTTCTTCAAGGCATGGACTCAGAATGCAATTTATTTTGAACTTGAGAATGGGTAAGAAGCAGGACCCATGTAGGCTAGTAAATGAATTTAACTTGTCTGTTGGATGCTTATCTAGAAAAACCTTTATTTAAATGTATATGGTGAATTGTAGAATTTGATCCCTTTGTATTTAAAGGCATTGTATGATCAATATTAGAAAATGTAGAGGGAAATAGGTTATAATGGCAGATAGAAGTGATGGAATCTATCACGTAAAATTTGTGCCGTGTCAAAGAATCCTGACTCTGGAGAGAAAAGATTGGGGTTAATGTTTAGAAAATTATTCTTTAAGTTTCAGCATCTTTATTTCTAATATAATAATGTAATAACTATTGCTCTTGGTTCCTGTAAAAATTAAAATAGATGGTATGTGAAAAACACTAGGTAAGTGGAATACATTATTATTATTATTTGAATTACACATCAGAAAAGGTCTGGGGCATCAATATACAGTCATTCCCCAGTATGCTCTGGGGATTGGTTCCAGGTCCCCCTGTGTATACCCAAACCTTCGCCTACTGAAGTCCTACAGTCAGACCTGCAAATCAGCATATATAAAACTTTGGTTCTCCATGTACACGAGTTTCTCATTCCTTGAACCTTTTTGATCTGTGTTTCATTGAGACAGATCCATGTATAAATGGACCTGCAAAGTTCAAGCCTTTGTTGTGCAAGGGTCAACTATATATGGCAAAATAGGTATTTTTTTTTTTTAGGGTTCACGTCAGTGATGGGCTGGAACTGGTTCATGCTGGTTGGCACTGGCTGTGACAGTTGATAAGTTCTTAGGAATTATGTGAGCTGGTTGACATCATGTTGATAGCCTGAAATTGGCCATGGTAGGAAGGTGGTGTTTGCAACATGGAAACTGGCAAGTATTACAATCAGGATTTGCAACCCTTTCTCCCCTCCTTCCCAAGAACCACTTGACAAGCACATCACTGGATAACTTATTCTGTATGCTTGGATGTTGTTCTAGTAATCTGTTGCTATGTAACAAAACCATTCCAAATTTACAGCTACCGTTTATTATATCTCACGTCTCTGCAGTGACTGTTCTCAGCTTGGTGGTTCTTCTGTTTCATGCAGCATCAGCTAGAGCTGCAGTAATCAGAGGCTTGACTGAACTGCAGTATCAAGATGCTAATTCTCAGCACTGGTGATTCTGGCTGGTGATTCTGGGAGCTCACCTGAGGCTGTCTATATGCACATCTAGGTTCTCCTCTACCTGGTCCCTCATATGACCTGAGCTTCTTACAGTACTAAATCTCAGTTTCCAACTGGGAGCATTCCAAATGTGAAGATGGAAACTCCAGATCTCTTAAGGCCTGGTGGTAGAAGTTATACAATATTATTTCCATTACATTCCATGGATCAAAATAACTCACTAGTAAGGAATTTTCTACCACGTTTAATTCATCACGGATATCGCCATACCCAAATCCATATAAGCCCAAGAGTATTCATTACGTTGTAGGTGCCAACATTTTTCATGATTCCCTCCTCTAACTTCTTCTTTAACTGGAGATATGGTGCACTCTTTTATGCTACATGTTTTTCCAAGCTAAAGGTTCCCTTTAGTCTTGATCTTTCACCCATGTGACTGGCCATATATATATATCAAACTATTGAAGACTTACCGAAATAGAATTTTAAAAAATGCATTCATATTCTCTAAAACACAATAGATATTTAAAAGAGTTTATCAAATGCTTTGAAGAATGAAAGGAAACCAATCATAAGCCTAATTAGGAATTGTTTGAGTGGCTGGGTAATTTAAGTTTGAAAGGCTACAAAAGGCAGTCTCACAGGCATCTTGTTACGGAAAAGGAAACACAGCTGGCTTTGACATAGACTGGACCGCTGCATCATCACCAAGTCTAGGGAGGCCCTATTGGTTAGTAAACATCACAGAATATGGAATATGTGCCAGTTAGGATGTTCCTAGCTGCAAGAAACAGAAAACATAATTAAAAGAGATTTATCATCTCACATAATAAGAAGTCTTGAGTTTGGTGGTTGCAGGGTTTCAAATGGTCCGATATTATTGGAATAGTAATGTCAAACCTCGCTGTTAATTCACACGTAGGTTGTGATGGATTTCCTTCCCATTACAGCTTTCAGCTCATCATTATCCACCTTGGTCTCAGGTTGCCCCCGTGACTCATTCTCAAGATTAAAATCACCAGAACAAAACTTCTGGAACCATGGATGTACTGTACGTGCATTAGCCACATCCTCCCCAAACACTTCATTGATATTTTGAGCTATCTACACTGCATTAGTTCTAGCACAGAAGTCATATTCGAAAATAACACAAAATTTTTTACTTATCCATGGTTTCACAAAAATCGTTCTAAAAAAAATTGACAGATAATCACAAGTCAAAATGTTTGTTTGAAAGACTGAGGATGTACCTTCACAATAAAAATAAAACAAGAAGTGTCAAAGTGAAATAAATGTCAGAGATATCAACTGTCAAACTTTGTACTTAAGGAAATCAGACATTTCATACTTAATAGGTCAATCCTGTCAAGGATATAGGTCTGCTTCTTTGTTTTGTCTCTGGGCAAGCCCCCCATGGTGGATAACACTGTATTGCATTGCCCAGATCTAAACACCAAATCCTCACATGGCAAAGTCCAAAGGCAGAGCAGGTGATCAAGTGAGGGAAGAAGGAGTGGTGGCCATATTTCTCTCATCTCTTTCTCTTTTTATTTGGGAAGGAACATCTTCCCCAGATACCTTCTTACATCTCTTTGGCCAGAACTGGGTCTCTTGCTTATCCCAACTATTCACCAGCAAGGGGAATGGATTAACCACAGTCCAGCTCAGCCAATCCCCCAGAACACTGTGGAAGGCTAAGTCTTTCTTGAACACATCATGATCTGAAATCTGGATGCAGTTGGACTGGCAAAGAAGAAGGGGGATATGGCTATCGGGGCAATTGACAGTGTCTGCCAGGTTTATTCTTAACATGTCAATGTGGCTCTGTGGGATTAATCCATTTAGTAGCACCTTTTTGGGACCTAGAGGTGCAAAAGTTTGGCATAGACCTAAGAGGTAGGTGGAAGGCTCCAGACAAACAGGCTATAGGCCAGGACAGTCTCAGCGGAGAGTCGCTCAATAGCAGAAAGTACCTTAGATTTATTGAACACTTACTATGCACTAGCCACCATGCTAGGAATCCCTCCACCCCCATCCAACACCATAGTTAATATTCAAACAGAAAGGCATTATTAGCTCCATTTTAGAAATGAGGCTCAGCAAGAAAATTGTTAAGAGGAGCTGTAAATTAAAACTCATATCTTTTTAACTCCCAGGATGGTCTGGCTCAACACCATGCTGACAAGCAACTATTTCATGCTCTGCCTTATGGTGAATACTCCTCTTGCCTCATTTACCTCCCAACATTCTCACCTTCTCAACCATCCCCACACCACTGCTGAAAGGGAGAAAGGTGGTGAATAGTAACAGCCAGAAGGCTCCAAACTTTCTGAAACATCCCAATCCACCCTCTCAAAGTACAGAGGGAATAATGAGAAAAGCAAAAAATAGTCATACAAACAATGGTGACAGTACGTTGCAGTCTTTTATTTAATGTCACTGACCTCATCAATTTGACCAATTTAAGGTGGATTGATGGTTGGAGGCATCGATATCAGGGGTGAATACCCTGAATACTCAGATTAAAACTTAAATTGGTTTTGAGATTCAGAATTATTTTGATATTGGATATTTTCACAGTTAATGGTACTAAAAGACCTCACTGCATAAACGCTTTGACCTCAGAAATTTGGAGAGATATAGAAGGAGATTACCTGTATGTCCTGATTCTTTCTAGCTGTCTGATGGAGAGAGTGGATGATTGACCTCTGCTGTAGAGGACACTTCAGCAAGAAAATAGTCATTAGACTCTTCATATAGCTTTCCCGATTAGGCAGCCAAGTTTATCAAAGATTATTATGTTTTCCTTTGAATCTTCGGGAGGCCGCTTTATACAGGCTCCTTTTTTCGGGAAATATTTCCAAGAGGAGCTTATTCTAGGAGGCTTTCTTGCGGGGCAAATGTAGCCAGGGATTAATTTTGGCAGTGTATTTTCAGCCCACAGATTAGCTTGTTTATGGACCCACAAGCACACTGCCCTCTGTTTACTAGAGTGAAACAAACTTACAGCACTCCCTGTAACATTTTTAATATATAATGTTTCTTTCTTGACATATAATCTATTTCGTAGGATGGCAAACACCCAGAGGGAGTTGTACAATTCAGGCAATAATTCAGATCCTCTAATCCCAAAATGTTTTCATATTTGTCTTATTAAAATATTTTACAAATGGCCACATAATTGTCTAGGTTTTACAGCTTTCATCCTAAAAAACGATGCCCTTTAGACTGTGCTTAAACTTTAGACCTGCATAAGTGGTATTATATCTCTAACTCTCTATGCCTTTTTTTCAGTAAAAGAGATCAGGAACTTGGTGATAATGTACCGGGAAACAAAGGAACAACAACAAACAAAACTGCCCACCAGTGCCTTTATCCTAGTTTCTCTTGGCTCAAAACATCCCTACAAGTGGTGAGCATTTCCCCAGGGAGATCATCCAACCAACAGCTTGAAAAAGTAGTGCTTCTCGAAGCCTTTGGTTGTGAGAATGAATTGAGGTGATTACTAGGGTGCTTCTTTGGCCGGATTCCTTCTTCCACTAGGAAAATGGCAGCAGTAAAAGATGGAAGAAAAACACATTTTAAGAAAAGAAAAGTAACTCAAATAAAAACACCCTGTACCCGCTGTAGTGGTCCTTAGGTTCTAGTAAATTAAGGCGGCTGTTCCCAGTGCTGCTGCGTGGGGTGTGTGTGGCCGGGGCGGGATTCGGGAGGCAGAGGGAGCGTACTGCTGGGCATCTACAGGGGAAAATCCATCCAGCTGTTGTTGCACAAGAGTGGGGGCTAATTCGTGCATAATGCAGGCAGGCAATTGAGCATGCCCATGCATGTCATCAGACATATATGTTGCAGAGGGAACAAATAGTCATTTTCAACCTCAAGGCTTTCTAAGGAGAGAAGAATGAAAGGCCCTTTTGTCCTTTGTGTACCTTGAAGGTGGGTCTGGAGCTAGGTCTATAGGTAGGGCCTTTAGAGAAGCCCCGGCTCCCCCTGGAAGTCCCTCTTTGACCTGTCTGGAGGGGAAACATTTTGAAGCATATGCTAATAAAGTATATATCTGATTATTAACTCACTTCCACGGGAAGCATAAACTCTCTGCTTAATTTCTCCTAGGATTTCACGCACAATGCCATCAGAAAAATGTGTCTTAAGCCTTTTCATCACCTACTCTTTCTATTTAATCTCCTTCAGCCATCATGATCAGGAAGAAATTAATTTCCTGCTTTGGTGAGGAAAGTTTTAGCTTTCAAAATAGACCAGACTTTTCTTCCTGCTCTCTCAGCTTTACCCCCTTTTCTTTGGACCTTACAAAGAAGAAATTCTGTAACGATAAGGGTGTAAGTTTAGAGCTTCTTTCCAAGCTCAACCCTGCCTGCCATCTTTCAGTGAATATCCAGGCTACAGGGTTATGTGTTTGAGAGATAGCTAAAGAAAATCAGAAAGCTTCACAGTGTACAAATTGATCAAGCCCATACATTGTGAATGCATATAATCAATCTACATGGTCATTCATTCATTCATACAGATTTCCTCCTGCTCACCTTTCTAGAATCTTTTCTCTCTCCTCTTCCCTTTAATCCACAGGATACAGTAGCGGCAAACATGTTACACTGTACCTCTGATCCTATTTGGGTTCAGGCTTGGCTAATGAAGTGGGATTTTTTTTTCCCGCCTTGGGACAAGGAAAACAGGCCAATCTTACTATTCAGAGCCATAAAGTTTCAAAGATGTTGGCTGTAATGCTTTTCACATGTGGCAAAATCTGGTCTGTACTGATAGGAGAGGGTAATCCTGACAGTGTTGTTGTCCTTGGTTGCAATTTTCTACTTCTGAGATCATGTCATATTCTCTTTTCTTGGGTTCCAGGAAACATCTCAGCATCCTCATCCATAAAAAATTATCTTCTATGTTTAAACTCGTTTGAATTGGGTCTCTGTCACTTGCTGGGCAGAGAATCCCAAGTTGTACAGCAGCTATCTTTCAAAAGAAAGTCAAAATTTTGCTTCCGGTGCTGGCCTGTGTTTCACTGTGAAGAGAGGGCAACATTGGCTTGTTGAAAAGACAACAGGGTTAACACCAAAGGTTGTTTTAAATTCCTATTTTTGTCATTTACTCAGTCTGTACCCTTGAGTAAATCACTTAGCCTCTCTGATAATATTATCTCAGTTACAGTTTTGTTTTTAGGTTTAGAAATAGCACACCTAAAGGAGCAAGCATCATAGGTACCCACTGAATGGTAACTGGACTCTTAAAAATAGCTATTGCAATTGCTTCAAAAGAACTCTCAAAAGTGCAAGCCTGCAAAGCAGAATCAGACTTTATTTGGCACATTTCTTTCTTCTTGATATTCTCCTCTCTCCTCCCTCCTTCTGTCTCCTTTTTTTTTCTTTTTTCTCCTTCCTTCTTTTAAGTTTATTTCCCTTTTAGGGAACCAGAGATGGTCCAAGAGTTTAAGTATTTACTCATATGATTGCTACGAGTCCACTTCAGGGCTAGTGTAGAACTCCTTTTGAGCACACATTCTTGCCCAAACAATTTCTCAGTTGTTTCAGATCCTACTGCTTCTGGTTCAGGATTTTCAATATGAGCCTCAGTCTGAGGTTGGGGGCCTCAG
>RJWJ010048486.1:0-10583 GCA_004363605.1 Indri indri | reverse complement strand
TTTTTTTTTTTTTTTTTTTTTTTTTTTTTTTAAGACAGAGTCTCACTCTGTTGCCCGGGCTAGAGTGCCGTGGCATCATCCTAGCTCACAGCAACCTCAAACTCCCGGGCTCAAGCGATCCTCCTGCCTCAGCCTCCCGAGTAGCTGGGACTACAGGCATGCGCCACCACGCCTGGCTAATTTTTTCTATACATTTTTAGTTGTCCAATTAATTTCTTTCTATTTTTAGTAGAGACGGGGTCTCGCTCTTGCTCAGGCTGGTTTCGAACTCCTGAGCTCAAACAATCCGCCCACCTCGGCCTCCCAGAGAGCTAGGATTACAGGCGTGAGCCACCGCGCCCGGCCTAATCGAAAAAATTTTAAACCACTAAGGAAAAGCACAATCATAACCAGTTATATATGTGGAATATCTGGGCCAGAACCGCACTTATTAACTACATATCAAATTATTAAATATTAATTTTAAGTTTCAACTGTGAATATGAATCCCTTAAAAGGAGAGTGTGACATTTCTGGAACTACTAGTAAAAGTCAAATGCTTCTATCTTCCTTTTTTTTTAAAAAAGAGATGGGGTCTTGCTACGTTGCCTAGGCTGGTCTTAGACTCCCTGGACTCAAGCAATCCTCCCAGGCTCTAAATGATTACATCTTCAATCAAAATAATCTACATAGTTCTACAAGAAAGAAAATCTCAAAACTTAAGGACTAAGTCAAGTGGTACTTATGCTGTCCTGGCAAAAAGCCTGAATTATCTTTAAGAGGAATTATTAAACCAATAAATACTGATGTGTACCTTCTACTTGCCAAACACTGTTCTAGAAGTTTCTCTTCTATATTCTTCATCTCTGACACTGGGACTATATATGATTCCAGAAGGTGAACAATGGAAACTCATTCAGCTACTACGTTATATTCAACTAAGATAACTCCATATCAATCACTGTAACCTTGGTAATTTCTTAGCCTTCCAAGTTATAACTCATGGATAAAAAATATTTATTTGGAATAAATCACTTGTTTTTCATCTCTTCCATGAGTTTTCAACTTCCTCAACAATTACTCTAAGTTTAGAGCAAGAAGAAATGCTCAGGGAAAGCCTATTCAGAGGGTCTCCCAGCTGTAGTGCATTGCAATTTGGTCTCACATTACCCAATTTTTCTTTTAAAATGTCTACTTTGCTCTCATAATATCTGAGAAAAAATTTATGCTCTTACAAATGATTTGTTCATGGCACGTTTAACTTCATCAGAACCATCTGAATAGATCTGCTGAAATAATTTGTTTAAAGCTGCATCTCCCTCTAATTTCTCATTCTTTTCCTCTTCTTTGATCTCACCAACCAATTTATCCCAATTTCTTGTATGATGCGATGATGATGGATATAGATTCCTTACATCTATGAAGTAAAAAGAGGCAGAAGTGATTAATCAACATGTTTTGATTATGTCAAGAATATGTAAACTTTGTGATCACAGTGTACAGAACATCTTCACTAATAGTTTAGGTCACTGAATTTTATGTTTGCAGTAAGTATCTTTCTGATACATATATCAATAACTCGATTTACGTTTTTAAAAACTGAATCAGTTAGCATAATGTAAAATCTGGGAATTTCTTTTGAGCAAAGTTAATAAAGCACAAACTTTGGCACATCACACAAAATTAGATTAAAAACAGATTCTTCACGTTAACAGCGGAAACCGGGTAAAAATATGCAGAAACTTTTATAGTTACAGAAAAGTTGCAAAAATAGCAACATTTCTAAAAATAAAAGTTCTTTTTTAAAAAAGATGCTTAAGAAATTTAAAAGATTTTAATATATGTCAAAACGTGGCTTTTTAAAAGGTATTTATGTATTTTTTCTGAGTAGAAATAAACTGAAAATATAATCATTCATGTTACTCAACAGTGAGTTAAGACTCCATCCTCTCCCCCCATTAAAAACGTAAGATTATTTCAATAAGCAACAACAATAAAGAATTCCTCAATGTTAAAAAACACTACTTGATAATCTAGAGTTCAATGCCCACATCACACACACATAGAAAACAACAGTATTTGTAGGGCACACTGGGGTAAACAGAGGCTGCTTGCAACCAGAGAGGCTAATGGCCCAGGGGCTCAGGGTATTGAAAAGACTGCTCCAAAGACCAAGGGCACCAAGATGTTGACAGAAATAATTTAAAAATAACTAACTGACCTACTAGCTCTAAGAGCAGCTCTGTTCACGGTCCAATGGAAATATAATAATGGGCACAAATGTGAGCCACACATACAGTTTTAAATTTCTTATAGCCATGTTACTAAAAAAAAAAAAGCAAGTATCAGGTGAAATGCATTTTAATGCATTAAACCAACTTTCTCCCTGCCCATCTCCCCCCTCAAAACAAAATTAAAAACTCCAATACCACCCTGCAGTTTTATTAAGGGCAAGTATATTGTTTTAAAAATTCCACCCACCTACCCTCTACTAGAAATCCCTCTGTATTTATACATTCTCACTAGTAGCCAAAGAAAACACAAAATGCATGCCATTGTAAGTTAAGAGCCTGGGAAACATGGATTTAATTAATCCTAATGCTGACTCCCAGAAAGGATGGAAACAGAGGTTTTAATCTCCATTTTACAGATAAGAAAGCTGGCCCAGATATAGGTTAAGTGACTTGCCTTTATCTGCAGTCTTCAGCTTGCAGTACATAGGAATCTGACAAGCATATTAATTCCTTACAAAAACGTAACAGGACAGGAAGAATAGCACCTTGAATATCTAAAGGTATTAAGTTTAGAAAAAACTTGATAACTATACACTAAAAAAATCTTGATCTTTAATCTCAGAAAAACTTTGACACCTGAAGATGAACTACTGAGAGATATGTCATCTCTCTTCCTTGCTCATTCATTACAATGTCAAATAACTGTACAGATATGTCAGCAGAGACTGCTTCCATTGTTAGAAAATGACACAACAAGCAGTATCACGCAAGGGGTTAACAGAGGAACTGACCCGGACTGTAAAGACCTAGACTTTAATACTACATAATGAGAACTTCTGGGTGATGTTTGGCAATATGCTTAACCTTTCTAAGCCTGTGAAGTGGGAGGAATATAATATGGGCTGCCTATTTTATAGGGCAGTTGTTAGAATTCAGTGAGATACTACATTTAAAACAACTTTAAAAAAAAAAAGCTCTGTGCTATCTGTAAACCTCAGTCCAAAAATCTTTAGGACTCAGTACAAAGAGAAGCATACAACATCTTTACTATGTTTTTCAAATAAAGTATGAAGCAGACACTTAACTGAATACCTTAAATATCAACTGGAAATATTTCAGTCCTTAAGAAGTATCTGTTGGTGTCAATATCCCAGTTTTGCTAATTATACTATAGACTAGTTAAGCTGTTATCATTCGGAGAAGCTTGGTAAAGGGTACATCAGAACTCATTTCTGCAACTTCTGTGTGAGTTTTAAAACGTTTCTAAATAAATATGCATGCACACAAATGATGCGCTGAATAACTAACTTGGTGTTTTCTAAAAGACGCCACAAGGAAATATGTTTTAAAAGGGAATATGTTATAAAAGAAAAGTAGCCAAGACAAAATGCTAGCTTGTTTCAGTTATCAAATGAGACCACTACCTCTAATAATCAAAAAGAAATTTCTCTCCATTCATTAATGAGGCTATTGCCATAAACCACAATCTTGGGTTGTAGTTCTCAGAGTGACCTGCAAATTTGTCCATTAGAAAAATGCTTATCTGCTTATAACATAGCTTAAAATTGACCTCAAAGTTGTCTGTCTTAACCCTAGTTTTATACTTTTCTCATAGGCTTTTCTAAGGCATTATTACCTGTTTGCATCCACCTCTAAATCAGCAATATAGTGAAATAGACTAGATACTTCACTCTGTGAAGCCCTGAAATTCCAGGAAACTAGAGTTGACAATATTAGAAGGAATAGAAAGAAACAAATCAAGAGGGAAATATATCAGCAGAATAAATTAATTTACTTGCTGCCCAAAAAGGAGCAACAGGAAAGGCCAACACACAAAAATAAACCATCTCCAACTGATGTTATAAACTTGAGATGATAAAGAATAAATTCCAACTCCCTCTGGGATTTTGCTGCCATTTGTTTGTATTCTTACGAGCTTAAGAAGTTTGAGCCTGCAGAAGAAAGACTACTTTGTATTCATTACAGAGCAACCTTATTATACTCAAATGTATCTTATCTTGGGAACATAAATAATGAAAGTAGAAAGAATGCTCATTACTACTTAATTTCAATTACACAAGACAATATGAATTTAAAGCTCATCAAGATCAGAAAACAAACCTGCTATGAACTGTTTTGGCTTAGACACATCTCCTTGCCCCTCTAGCATCTCCCATCTCACAGCCTCTGGCTTTTTCATTTTAATTTCGATCTGGAGGAAACACCAAATAAAATCCATTATTCAATGTAAAATACACAATACAGTAAAAAATGCAATTGTCTTAAGTCATCAAAGTTTTAGAAGAATAGTGTCTTGAACAGTTTTCTTAAATTATACAAGGTTAAATTCGAAGAACTATGAAACATTTATTTTGTTTCTACACTTAAAATTCATCCTTCAAAAAACAACATACAGACTATATAAGCTACAATTAAGAAGAGTCTTGAAATTTTTGCTTTTTTCCTTCTAGAGCACTGTTCTCAACCAAGAGGATTCTGCCACCCAGGGGACATTTGGCAATGTCTGAAGACACTGCTGGCTATCATAACTAAGGAGAGAGCAGGGGTGGTACTGACATCTAGTGAATAGAGACCAAGTATGCTACTAACTAACCATCCTATAACGTACAGGGCAGCCCCCCACAACAAAGAATTATCCAACCCAAAATGTCAATAATGCCACCACTGAGAAATCCTGTTCTAAAAGAATTACTGTATTTACATGTGCATTAATTTGTTTTAGAATGGAGAAATTTCATCATATAAACATAATTAACGCTAACATTTTTACATTCATTCATTCAATGAATAATTACTAAACATCCACTATGAGAAGTATAGTCTTCAAGACTAGGGGAGATTTTAAAAATATTAAAGACACATTCTTAATCACTTGGAAGTATTGAGATACTTGAAGAGAGTTAGTGAAGAGGCAAATAAATGTTCTAAAAACTCAAGAGAGATCATACCTGCTTGTGAAGAGGAAAGATTTCACAGCACCTTGAAGGGCTTTGGGGGATAGAAGCAAGAGTGGAAGGGGTAGGTCTACAGAGGCAAAAGGAATGGCCTAACCTTGGAGCTCTAGGGTATGAAAGGACACAGTGCATCAGAGAGTACAGAGAAGACCAATTTACCTCAGGTCCAGGATTTATGTCAGAGCAGTCAAAAATATAGATGGCCAAAGAGGTGGAAGGCTGACTATGAACAGCTTCAGACTAAGTTCACTTATTAAAATGAAAGTTAATGGCATCCTAATAGCATCTAAATCAAGGCTGGTCCCCTAGAGCCTACCCTTACCCCTAACACACACTCACACAGCTAACCTTTTGTTAGCTCTCACTCCCATTTTTAGCCTGGCAAAAATCAGCTCTTTTAGTGCAAATATTAAAGTAAACACAGTAATAAACACATCAAATTAGAATTTTATATTCTAATATTTTATCTATGAAAAGGATCATTACTCTTATAAATAAGAAAAAAAATCAAAAGACAGATATGACCCCCCCCCCAAAAAAAGCCCATCTACCCTACTGGTTCTTTGACTTCTTTATATCAGATAACTCACTTAAACCAGCAATTTCTGGTAATCTTTCTACCACATGCATTTAGAAAGACAACACTCAAAATTTGTATTTTAAAATACCTTAACAAAGCCGTAACGGAGAAACCTGCCAATATTTTTAATCAGACATGGAGTGATGGTACCTGGAATATGTGGTCTCTAAATGTCTATTTTTATTTAAGAGCACAGAAATGTAAGAATTGTTTTCATAATAAAAGAAAAACATGAAACCATGAAACAAATGTCACTGAGGCAAGAGCAAAGAGTATAGATAATATCTTTAATGTAATTTACATGCTTAAATTCTATATGTATATATAAAATAAATACTTCATAACAATCTCTAGAATTGCCTAAAGTGAACAATGATTGATTTTTATAAGGTAAATACTACCAATGTTTTCTCATACATAGTATTAAGTGATAGTACTCTGGTTACTTTGTCACCTCTGGGATATTTATCAAAAGGGGACAGAAATCCAAAGGCTGGCAATGACACAGCAACAGTTACTGAAAAGTGCTATTAATGTGATCCTAAATTTAAAACTGAATCTTACTCCTTTAATTTTCAACTCTTCTGGAAACAAGGTCCTGGAAAGCAGTGTGTACATCACCATACTAAACTTGGCCACGGGGCACTAAATATTCACACTTCATGTTCCTGTACGATGTATATACACTGTCTATAAAAAGTTCGTTGTTTCAAAGACTAGCACAGATTAGCACTTACATGTATTGAAAGCTACTATAACCTGAGTAGTTGTGTAGTATGAACAAAGAGGCCTTTATTTATAAAGCCAAAGTCAAAGCTCTTAGTAACAACCTGTTTCAGCTGAGACAAGCTGACCTGAACTTAAAATTATACTTAACCCATTCATTAAAATAGCTGCATGTAATAAACCATTTTTAAAAAGTAAAAAAAAGGGATTGCGGGGACCAATTTTCTATGAATTCATTTTTACACCTACTTCACATTCGATGCTTGAATGTGGCTTTTTAAAATAAAGTTTTAAGCCTTGAAGATTCTGGCAGATAATTGCGGACTTAACACTAACCCAATTTCAGAGATTTCCATTGCCACCATTAATAAACTACTCTGTGTTCATTCAAGTCAAAAACACCTTAAAACTTAACTTAAAACTGATAGTTTGCTTGAATCTTGCTATCATATGCATGGGGAAGGCTTTCATGGTGCCATAATAACCCAAAGCAGTATCCACAGGTTATTTTTTTTTTATTTGTATATATTCATGTGGTATAAGTGCAATTTTGCTACATTCATATATTGCAATGTAGTGCTTCCGTGTTTCTGCATATTTAATTGCTGTATCAAATCCCTCTGACATTAGAATAGCTCAGTCTTCCTGAGGCCAGACTAATACATCTATCTTCTTTTATATTCGAATCGTTTTACAATCATTTTTTAAAATGCAAAAGATGGTAATGAATCATCTCATTTCAAACATTTACTGACTGCCTACTCTGAGCCAGGCACTGCGCTGTTACATAAGGATAGAGCCTCTGTTGTTCCTAAATTAATCAAGAGACATTCTCATAAACAAAACAATTCTAGTATGTGTTATGTGTAGTGACGGACTACATATTGGGAAATATCAAATTATCCAGAAGGAAGTATGCTAAAATGTCATCATGGTGAGTCTGATTCTCCTTTATCTTTTCTAAATTTCTGATGATATGCTATGATATATACTTATTGCTTTTATAACCTGAATAAAACTCTAATCAGGATGAAACAATAAGGACAATAGCAGTAACACTTATTGAGCACTTATTACATACCCTATGTGCTAAGTGCTTCACATACATCATTTCACTTAATAGAACCACCATGAAAAAGGAGATTACTTATCCAAATTGTAGAGATGAGGGAGTCAAGGGATGAAATAACTTGCACGAAATGCCTTTTTCAGCTAGAATTTTTACTTATTTCCTCAGAAATAAGCAGGGGTTGAGAACAAGACCAAAAAAATCAGTTGTGTAATTAGAGAAGAGTCATAAACAGGTGCCATTTGAGGGATGTATGAGCATATCTCAGTGAGAACAACAGGGTTGTTGTACAGGGTTCCTAGGAGAATTAAATGAGACTATGTATGAAAAGAATATATAGCACTGTGTCCGGCAAATAACTAACAAATGAATGCTATTATCAGTATCTTTACCATCATTATAGTCAGCTGAAAAACCTGGGTTTTTCATGTCTGAGTTCGTTTCTCTTCCTATAAACTAGGAATAAAAATACCTATACAATGCAGTAATTTTGAGAATTACGTGAGATAATACACAATACAGCATCTGGCATATGATAAAATAGTCAAAACAACTATTGTAACTCTCCACAGGTCAAACAATATGGGACTGGCTAAATAAGCTACCGTACATGCATACAATAAAATACTTTGCTGTAGAATATTTAAGAGCATGACAAAAATATCCACAATGCATGATTAGGTTTAAAAAGACAGACACTATGAGCCAGGTGCAATGGCACATGCCTCTAATCATAACTGCTCTGGAGGCTGAAGTAGGAGAATCACTCGAGCCTACGAGTTAGAGATCAACCTGGGCAACAAAGTGAGACCCCATCTCAAAATAAAAACAAACAAAAAACCAGATAGTATGTACGGTAAAATCCTTCCTTTAAAAATATTTTTATTTCCCATGATTCCAGGCCTTCCTATTTTATATTGTATAATACAGAAAAATTACTTTGACTAAAAATAGGAATACAGGAACATTCTGCAAAGGTAAATTTACCCCAAAGTACTGAGAATTCGTATTCTTAAAGGAAATGAATATGAATTTTTAAAATGAACAGTCACAGTATAACTACTATTCACAATTGTGACAACTGAAAATTGTCATGAAATTAACAAGATGGAACAAAAGAAACACTACAGTTTAATTTTTAAAAAATGGGTGAACAGGTGGACATGAAAGCTTGTATTTAATAAAATGTAGAAATAACTATCAGATACTGAAAAAATATGAATTCTGCTCAAAAACATTAGATATTACATTGTGAAATATTTAGTTAAGTAGTGCTATTTTGGCTGGGCTCAGTGTGGCTCACACCTGTAATCCTAGTACTTTGGAAGGCTGAGGCAGGACTGCTTGAGGTCAGGGGTTTGAGACCAGCCTGAGGAACATAGCAAGGACCTCATCTCCACAAAAACAATACAAAAATTAGCCAGGCATGGTGTCATGCACCTGTAGTCCCAGCTACTTGGAAGGCTGAGGTAGGAGGATTGCTTGAGCCCAGGAGCTGGAGGTTACAGTGTTCATGTTAATTCACTCCTGCCTGGGCAACAGAGCGAGATACTATCTCTTTAAAAAAAAAAAAAAAAAAAATCCTGTAACAGGCCCCATGTACAAATTTTAATGCCCTCAACTAACGAGTGACCTTCTGAGTAGTTTCCTAGAAATGGTGGATTTTCCCCAAGACAAAGGAGCTGAGATTCTGAAGGCCCCAGGGCAGACTTCCTGAAGCCAAGATTCACTATCCCCCACAGCCTGCCCCCCAAGCAGGTAGAGTTACACCCCAAGGCAGGTGGCCCTTCCTTTAAAAGCCCAGTATCTCCCTTAGGGAGGGGGATTTCAGGCAGCTTCTCTTGTTCTCATCAGTTGTCTTACAAATTCCTTTCTTCCTTGGCAATTCTCCTTGTTCTCAATAATTGGATCTTAGTGTGAGGAGCAACAGGACCTAGACCGAAAACTCCTTGCAGTTTAGACATTTCATTAATCTAAGAGCCTTACCTCTTCCTATTTTCATCACAAATTATATTTCACTCAAATTAATAACACTTAACCAATGGCTATATGTGGATATGCAACATTAATTCAACCTTGTAGGTGGGAAAGAAAATAGGATTCTCAAAAGCAAATAGCTCTCTTAAGTTGCAGATTTTACAGAATCTCTAATTTTAAGCAGATTCTCCTAAGCAAAATGCACCCTTTTTTCAATTCACATATAGACTCAAGACATCTCAACAGAAATACATTCAAGACATTTAAATACATGAAAAGAAAATTATTTCAGTACTTTTTCCTGTTAGAGTCATCACTAAATAAGCCTCAGGTAACCCAGAGATTTTATTTTCAGTATTTTCACATTGTCTCCCTCTGCTGTATGAAAAAAGAATTCAAAGTTTTCATCATTTATTTCTCTTAACATACAATTAAGAAAAATTCTTTCAATGTTTCCTATGAAATACAGCTTAAAAGTCAGAAGTTTTATATACATGTATGTATAAAAATGTGGATCTTCCAGGGTCAAGACAAGAAAAATAATCATCCTTTAGAACACATCCTTAGAATCTAAGTTCTTCACACCAGAACTGAGAAAAACCTAAGCAAAGCAGCACTAGCTTTGGTTGGCAGTCAGAAGTAAAAGTATGTCTCCTGGGCCAGGCTGAACAATTTAGTACTTGGGGAAAGCATTTAAAGTCCATGAACCTCAGTTTTTTTTTTCCCTACCTGTAAAACTAAGAATAAAAATATATACTCCACCAACGTCATAGGTCTAACATCAGAATCCAGCTGAGATTCATTAATTGAACAAATATTATTGAGCACCCCCTACGTACAATGCACAGGGAGAGAGCTGCCAAATTTAGCAAATAAAAATACAGCACAGAAAACATTTACACTAAAAAATTATGCATTGTTTTTCTGAAATACAAACTTAATTGAGCATCCTTTTTTGGCAACCCTAACTGGGGCACACACAGATACAAGACATGCTTCTTATCCTCAAAAGACTTACATAGGTACAAGGAATATAAAATGTA
>RJWJ010048485.1:0-10578 GCA_004363605.1 Indri indri | reverse complement strand
ACAGGAAACTGATTGCATGTCAGCAACTATACAAAGTCCAGTTACACCAGTATTAACCTCACAGTACCCCACAAAATCCCCTCTGAAAATTTCCACTCTCCTCTCACTGTCTGCCATGCCATGATACCATCACCTAGATAATTTAGGGAGATTCTCTAGGTGGTGAAGACTAGTAAGCATTCCTCAATATCTCTACTCCTCTTTTTTAGTAAAAACTAGCAGATTTTTGCCAGGAAGCATAGCTATCCAAAGTAAATACAATTTTTCAAGCAACCAAAGATTTGCTCCCGGGTGGTTAATTTCTGACCAATGGCATACAAGCAGAAGTGTCATGTGTGGTTTCTATGTCTGTAAAATGGAAGATGTGCCAGCCACATCTTTCCATCTTCCCGGTAGGAATGTAGACATGATAACTGGACCTTGCGACATGATCCCGAAGCCACCTCTTGAGAATACCATAACAATCTGATAAAGGGTCCCAGGTTTTTGCCAGCATGGAGCATATGCCTTCCCTGGACTACAAACTTCAGTACTTTTTTATATCAAAAAATAATAAAAATTCTGTATTGTTTAAATCATGATTATCCTGGGATTTTTGTAACATGCAGGCAAAATTCATCCTAAATGATTCAATACTCTTGAATACAAAGAACAGAAAACTTTTCTCAAGGTGGTTCAAACCATATAGAAACTTTATCTTACATAATGAGAAAAGCAGAGGTCAGTTTAAGGAGGTCAAAGCAGTCAGATTTTGCACCTTTGTGGTCTGTTTCCCACTGCTCCCCGACAAATACCCTGTACTTCGGCCCCGATAAACTACTGCTGGTTCCCTACATGCCTGGCTCTTCTAAATCTCCTCTCGCTTAAATAATCTGTTACTTCTCTTTGGAATACTCTTCCTTCCCTTTTTACCTGGTTTGTAAGTCAGCTGGGGCTGCCATAACAAAATATTACATACTGCGTGGATTAAACAACACGAATTTACATTCTCACAGGTCTGGGGCTAGAAGTCCAAAATCAAGGTTCCAGCCAATTCAGTTTCTGGGAGAGTTCTCTTCCTGGCTTCACAGAAGGCCACTTTCTCGCTGTGTCCTTACATGGCACAAAAAGCATGAGCTCTCTGCTGTCTCTTCTCATAAGAACATTAATTTTATCAGATCAGGGCTCCACCCAGGGCTAAACCTCATTTAGCCTTAATAACTTCCTAAAAGCCCCATCTCCAAATACAGCCACACTGGGGACCGGGGCTTCAACATAAGACCTTTGGTGGGACACAAACGTTCAGTCCATAACACCTGGCAAACTCCTCTTAATCCTTCTCTGATATAATTCAAAATTTATGTCCCTTGGAAAGCCTTCCTAGACCTCTAAGTTAAAATTAGATATTTCCTCCTCAGTTTCCATATTATTTCCTATCATGTGGTGTTAATTACATGGAACAATATTTAAGTACATATTTATCCCCCTCATCGGACTATGAGACATTTAAAAGCAGGGGCAGCAGTTTGTCGACTTTTTATCCCTAACAACTAGGAGAGTGCCTGGCACAAAGTTGGTGTTTAACGAATGTTTAAGGAAGGAGAAAAGTCAAGAAACACTTCATCTTTAGAAAAAGTTGCAAATTTTTCAAACTGCTATATCACAAATGAATGCTGGAATATCTATCATACGCTAGATTTGCCCCAGTAATAGGTAAATTCAACTTCCAGATTTAATGGTCAAGTGTGTCTGGTTTAAGATGCTGTTTTTCAGCTTACCAGCTATATGACTTGATCACTTACTATGGTAAATTTTAAATGCTCCTAAATTTGTTGATATTCCTCCTATTTAGAGGCAGAATCTAATTTCCTTTCTCTTCATCTTGGCTAGTCTAGTGACTTGTCTGTGGCAGAAGTCACCTTCTAGGAGTTCTGAGGCTATGTCATAAGAAGCCTTGTGGCTTCCACTCAGGCCTCTTGGTACACTTGTCCTGGGTTGCCATGGATGAAGTACAACTACCCTGAGGCCACCATGCTATGGGGACTCTCAAGCTAGCCACGCAGAGAAACCAGCCCCCAGCTAGTCATGTCATCCCAGCTGTGGTCCTAGACTTCATACAGAAGAGTAGCGCTACCTCTGCTGTGTCCTATCCAAATTCCTGCTTCCCCAGGAACATGAGCTAATAGCAATAAATTGTTGTTTTAGGCCATGAAGTATTGCAGTAGTTTGTTAAGTGGCAACAGATGATGAAACCCTTGCTCCACTGTGCCTGTGTTCTTCGAAAGTGGAGATATGGCAATTTTCTACCTCTTGCCATTACTACTATAAGAGTTAAATGGATTAGAACTTGTACAGCACTTAACACCTGACCCAAAGCAAGTACTCACAAATATTAGATATTATTATTATTCTAATGGTGCTATTTTTGATTTCTGTAGATTAAAGCAATTTTGTTTTGGTGAAATTAGCAATGGCTCAGAGCTTAGGTACATGAAGTTCTTGATTAACAGGTCACATTGCAATTTTAATGACTTTTGATGACTTTTTAGTGAGTAGGACTTGATTCACACCCTATACACGTAAGGTGATCTCTTGCTTAGAGTCCGCAGGTATGGAATGTGAAGGAGCAAGCCCTGCCCCAATTATCAACTAATCATCTTCCTAAGACATTCGAGCTTGGACCAGGCAGAGGAGAGAGGCTTCCTAGTACGCTTCTGAATGCCTCCACTTACACCACTGGGTTTTTTTACTTTTCCCTACTGGGATAATTTCACACTAATGGGCAAAGCTCTTGAGGATGAAAATTGTTGGTCTTTTCTCCCTGAGAGCCTGGAATCCAGCTTCAGGGGAGGAGAAACACAAACATGACACTAATGGACTTCCCTTGTTCTCAGTTCTTCTCATTTCAAGACAGCGGTGCCCTTGGCCTCTAGGCTCCTCACTTCAGATCCATTAGTGCCGGGCAAATGCGTCATGTGGTTTCTCTCATCTCCTGCCTACAAACCACCGCACGTACCTCTCTCCAGACCCCTCCCTCTAGTTAACATTGTTTAACACACTCAAGGACGCAGTTGTGGTTCTTTTATTCCTAGAAAAGAAAAATGTGCTAATGCTTCCTGCACTGGCCACCTCAGTGGCGACTCAAAGCCAAAGCCTGGGCTGTTTGATGCTTTCTATTTTGGGATGGTATTGATAGCCTGTTACTGAGCGCCTCAGGGATGAAAAGGGGCCCTGGGAACCCACTGACACTCCTGTGTTCCTCCACTGACTCCACCTAGCAAGGCCAGTCGCTCAACCCTCCCTGGACTTCCGGACGGACATTGCCTGGCTTTGTCGTCCTCCTCCAGCACAGCACCAGGGGCCTGAACCCCTGGGAGGAGGAACTGAGGAGCAAGAAAGGCATGGAGAATTTGGATGCACAACTAGTACCCTAACTCAGCTAACTTATGAGGAAAGGGGGGACATTTGTGGGCTGGGCTGGATGTTTAACCAGCATATTTAACCATTAATAATAATGGAAAATGTATCAGTTTCAAAACCCTACATCTTGGTTTTAGGTCCTACTCTGCCTTATACTAGCTGTCTGATCTTGGGTAAGTTACCTAGATCTCAGCCTATTTATTTATATAAATATAATATTTAGCTCAGAGGCTATTTTGACAGTATTGCCTTTATGTAATACAGCATCTGGACGGGCAGGCATGTATCAGCTATTATCAGAAAGCCCACTTTTCTTGCAGCTGGGTCACAGTGAAATCCAGGGGAAGCTATGAACTGTTTGGCTTTTGTTCCCAACTGTCTGTCTTTCAATCCACACAGACTTTCCTGTCTATTTCCTCCGTACTTTCTTTTTCTATTCCATCGTCTGCCCTGGGTCCCAGACAAGGTGGGACAAGTCCTATTCCAGGAACCTTCTGAGTGGAGCTCCTGAAATGAAACAAGACTCTCTTCTGGATCCTAATTGCCTCTCCAGCATAGTTTTGAGATGTAATAATGTTAAAACATCTGTCCCTCCTATAGATGAGAATGGGACCAGGCTAAAGGGACAGAAAAGTGCATCCTACAAGGATGGAAAGCACTTAGTGCATAGTAGGCATTCAGTAATGACCATGCCTTTCTTTAACATTTTTTTTTTTTTACTTACTTTTCACCTTTATGGTGTCTGGGGTAGTTCCCTGTGCTCTCAGCTCAATGTGGATTCTTTCTTATTTGGACATATCTTAACATTTGCAGATGATTTTCCAGGCCTGAGGGGTTGTAAACAATTCTGTGATTTTCATAATTCCGGTATTTCTTGAAGCAAATTGGTCCCATGATTCCTCCATCACGGTTAATTAACTTTTTTCTGGTCCTTATTTCTAATATCTGGGTGGATTTCCACTAATATAAAGAAAGCTGAAGACAGGCCCTGAAACTTACTGTGCTCCTGAAATTCTATTTTGTATTCAGGAAAACCTAAAATCCTTTATTCCTCTAAGGTTTCAGTTTAAGAACACTCTCTACAGGTGACTGTAAAGGGACATATAGAGAGCAATGTCAGCAATTGCCAGGGCACTGCCCCACTAAAAACATAAAAATGTAAGGAACGTGTCGTAAACCTATATGCAGAAACCAGTTCTATGTCAAGGACCCCCAGACTACGGGGATCTTGACTGAAGCAGGAGAGGGCAACTGAGCCCGGGGCCCAGCTGGATACCCCCATCCACGGGCTAGAGAGAGCACTTGGGCCTGGAGCAACAACCAGCCACCAGCCACCAGCCATCCAGGGAGCAGGCCTCCCCCAAGCCCCTCAGGCCCCACAAATATGTCACTAAATCTTTAACTCTTCCGCCTACTAAATGTGTGACCTTGGGCAAGCTGCTTAAGCTGTCGTGGTTCAGTTTTCCTCATGTGTGAAATAGGGATGATAATAATAGAACCTAGGCCACGGAGTTGTCATGGGAAGGTAAATGAATTTATACATATAAGACTCTCAGAATGATGCTTAGCAAATAATAAATAGCACACAGATGTCACTATCATTCACCATTTTGATTGCATTTTTTAAAATAGGCATTCATTGGGTTACCACAATTTAAAATTGGAGGTCCAAACAATTCAGTCTCTCCCTTCTCTTTCCTAACTTATTCTTAGATTTTTTTTTAAGTTGATTCCTACTTTCCCAATCCCCATTTGTGGTGGTGTGGGGTGTCAGACTGGGAGCATACAGGTCTGAGGTCTTCAGGCTCTGCCACTGTGTGACCTGGGGCACAGCACCTGGCCATCTGCTTCTCTCTTTCCTCCGGTATAAAGTGGGAGGCTCCTTCCAGGTTGCCTGTGGAATCAGTTCAGCCCCCAGGCCAGGAGAACAGCAAGCCCCTTCCATACTGCATCCATGTATCCCCTCCTTCACCCTGGATTCCAAGCAAAGCTGAAGACAGCCTGTTTTCAAACCGCTCAGCTCCCAAGAGAAGAGGAAAACCTGCCTTCAAACACAGCTTGCTGCCTTTCCCCAAGATAAGCACCTGCCCCCCCTTCAAGACACCCTGATTATCAAACATGTCAGCGGTATTCTAAGAATCTTGTATAAAATAAGCAAACCAGTCCTTCGGGAAGACCTGAGGGACTGCTTTGAACAAAGCGCATGAGCCTTAATGCATAAATGGATACGTCCTCATCAAGCTGCAGCCACCAGGAATCACTGGGATGCTGACCCCATGCAGGAGGTGCTGCACCTCTGCAGGTGGCGGGGTCACCGGGGTGCATAATTCTCTACCCCCTGCAGAATACTTGCCTCAAATATCTTTATATTCTCATGGTGATACCTGTAGAATTTTTTCTTTCTTTCCTTTAATCTCTCTTTGCAAAGTAATCTCGAGCCCCTGCTATGCGCCAGAGATTGTGCTTACTGACAGTTACAGAAGGAAGATGAAGACATGCTTCTTGCTTTCAAAAAATTCACACATTGGTGGGAGAAACTAAAATGTAAAGAATTCTATAACACAATGCCAGGCTAAATCTGGTTCCCTTGTTAACACTCTAATAGCACTTAGTACTTTCATTTTCTATCACTTATCACAGGTCGGTAAATGTACTTGTGTATTCCAATAATTATTCTCTTCCCTCCCACTATCCCCTCCACAGCGTGGGCTGGCTCCTGGAGCTAATACAGACTTAGTAATTATTATATGCCACACACTATTTTAAGTGCCTTACATATGCTAACTTTCAACCATCACCACTACCTTAAGATGAATATACTAATATTCTCATTTTACAAATGAGGAAATTGAAGCTGTAACGGGCTTCAGGTAACACGGCTTGTAAGAGTCAGAGCCAGGACTTAAACGTAAACACCCTGGCTTCAACCCTCCACTCTCAATTACCAAGATCTGTATTAAAGGGAAGATATCAAGACTCTTTTTTAGGTGATAGATAAGTATATGATACAGTCTAGATTTCCTTCTAAAATTATTAAACTTTGATAATGTGGGTAAACTTCATTTGCCTGGAAAATCCATTCGCGTGGAATCCCTTAATCTCTGGTATCAAGTAAGTTAGGTATTGTGGTGTAATACAAAAGATGAAGAGAAACAGGAGAGAAATGGTGGCACTTAGATAAGAATAAAAAAAATTTACTGCAAAGAAAGTCTATATGTCCTGAAAAAATGTTGCTGTCCTAAAAGCAAAGGGCTACACATAGTCATATTTTTGATGTGATCTAAATTTATATTTATGAAAGCCAAGAAAATTGTTCAACTGTT
Source organism: Indri indri (assembly GCA_004363605.1). Classification (NCBI taxonomy): domain Eukaryota; kingdom Metazoa; phylum Chordata; class Mammalia; order Primates; family Indriidae; genus Indri; species Indri indri. Next base: position 3,856 of record RJWJ010048485.1, on the reverse strand, counting down.
TCCTAAAAAATAAAATCCACCTCCACTGCTATAGTAATCCCATTCATTAATTCATGGGCATCAGGCACTTCTTTGATAGACTCTTGTTATCTCATCAATTAAAATAGCAAAATGTCTATCAAAAATAAACAAATTTCCTTTATGTGACTAGGTAATTAATGACTTACTAGATTTCTGGACGATTTACTTGTTCCATGCCTTTTAAAAGAATAACATGGAGACTTTTTATCTTGATGTGTTAAATTTCTGTTTGCACTTTAAAGCATGAGATCACATCAATTAAGTGTCAAACTTGGCTCTCTTACTAATTGTCTACCTAGATTTGGACACATAATTTGGCCTCTCTTGGTCTCAGTTTACTTAACTCCAAAATTAGGGGACTGAATTGGTGATTTGTCAGGTTCTTTTGTTCTCCTCTAATATTCTGAGACTTGAGAATGTATTAAGCCTTTTTATATCTTTGTATGATGTTTTATTTCCATTCAATGATGTTGGAAAATATTCATGTTTAAGTCCAGCACAAATTCTTTCCATGAGCATTTACTATAATAAAAAACCACTGAATTCACTTAGGAAATAAATTGAGAGTTACACTCAGCATTCAACGAAGTAGTGTGGTTCCCAGAGCATTAATAAATAGACAGGATAAAGACATCTGTTGTAGAGATTGCTGGTGTTTACAAATACCAGTGTTCTGCTTTTCTTCTGGGCGCATGGCTGGACCACATCCTGCAATTAGTTGAGACCATGTGTCTGAATTTCAGCAAATGGAATGTGAACCCACATGGCATGTGCCAAATGTAGATCTAAAACATTAAAAACTTCCTTCACGTAATCTTGGTTCTCCTTCCCCACCTACTAGCTAGGTGGACAAAATTTGGAAAATGGAAAGAAGACCAGAGACACAAGGCAAAATGAGCCTGGGTTCCTGAATGACTACATGCAGCAGAACCCTTCTGCAGATCTCTATTGGATTGTCACATGAAAGAAAATGAAATTTTTATGGTGTTAAAGCACAGAATTTTGGGCAGTAGCTTATCCCACCCTTTTAGATTTTTGCCCAGGTAAAATCAGGTTATAATTTTACCAAGCATCTGGTTCAATCTTAAAGGAAGACAATCTCACGAAATGGTTAGTTTGAGGAGTGCGTGTGGCAGGAAGGGAGAAATACTCGTGGTGGGCATCTTGCAGCTCTCAGCCCTGTTCATGCTGCGCACTCCTGTCTAGTACCCTATCCTGTCACGCTGTGCATGTCACCCGAGTGTGCCAGTGCTCTTCTGCGCTTCCAGCACCTCTCTGCAGCACCGCACTTCCTCCTCACCCCACCAAGTCCTTTCACAGTGTCCCTGATACACCATCACCCTCATCTGCTCCCTCACGAATGCGGCTTAGCTGTTCTTCATTCATTTTTTTCATTTATTAGCCTTTTATAGATTATTTTTAAATCATTCTGAGTTTTCTATTCTGTCATAGTGTTGACTACTCTGTCACCCAGTCGAAACTGAAAACTGTTTAAGAGGAGCAACCTAGCGGTGGACTGATCTATTTATCCTTGCAGTGCTGTCAGCGTTTGCTTCACATACTTTGAAGCTCTGTTATTAGGTTAATATGTGTTTAAGGTTGTTATGCCCTCTTGATGGAGTGATCCCTCTATCATTATGAAATGACATTCCCCATTCCTGGTAATATTTTTTTGTTCTGAAGTTTACTTTGCCTGGGTTCCTCTTCCCTACTGCACTACTTAGAAACTCCTCAAGGCAGTAAGCTGGAGGCAATTACAGGGCTTACTTCATTTGTTTCCCATCTCTCAGGAATCACTGTCCTTTGTTGCAAGTTGCCTAGTGTCTTAAAAATGACTATTTCATATATTTTAGCCAGTTGTTGGTTGTTCCAGCCAGGAGGGTAAATCTGGCCTCTGTTATGCCATCTTGATATGAAAGTGAAGTCACTAAATGCTTCTATACATCATCCCATTTGATGCTCATTGGAACCCTATGAAGTGAATCACATCCTTTTTTTTTTTCTTAAGAAAAAACTCGGAGAGTTCAGAATAATTGGTCTAAGGTCCACCACTAGCAAAATCAATTGAAATAAATAGAACAGGTAAAGATTTGTATGATAGGAGCACATATTTCTTAAAACTAAAAGTAGGCACGTGGTGTAAGGCTTTTTATGATTTGTCAATTTGTTTAACTTAATAAATCTCACGAAGATTAAAAAAAGGTCAAAATGCATTTAAATTCATATGTAATGACTTGCCTTAACTGACAATAGTTTCAGTACATGAAATGAGGTCTGTGTCATAAAACCTGGGCTGTAAGTTCCAAGTATTTAGTGGGGGAGATGATGAAACATTTTAGCCAGTGGAACTGGACAAGGGATAAAAGCCACAACACTTATTTCAGGTAGGAATTGGACCTGCTGCCATATTTTTTAAAATAGTCTCCAAGCCAGCAATCCTGAAGCAGATGCTTTTAGTACTCACGTGAGAGCTTAAGAGAAACAACTGAAGTGTATTTTTTTAACCCCCTGTTTTGTTTTACCTGTTTGAATGAAATGGAGTAAATAATCCAGAATGGGTTGGGAGGGTCCACTCAAAACAGATGATTCAGTCCATGTCACAGAGATAGTCCTAGGGCACAAATGCCTCAATTTAGCAAATGTTCTACAGTGGTTACTACAGCGGTCTGGTGAGAACAATGGGAAACCTAGTTCAAAGTTGCCTCGTTCTTTGAAAGAACTATCATGGTGTCTGGCACATCAGACGCCCTAGCCAATTTGAGTTCCCTCTCCTTCTTTCTAATCAGAATAGATCAGACCAAACATTGTCCCTTTCACAAAGGAAGCAGCAACTCAAGGACACCCGGGCAAGGCTGGATGAGGAGGCTTAATTTGTTTTTATCTTGGAGATCCTTCATTGATGCTAATTAATCTCTCCCTCAAACTTGGAGGGTTAGCAAACCTCTTTCAAAATAGCAGCAATATACCGCTCCCTAAACGGGATTTTAACTAATGTATAATAATTACTCTTATCATAACAGCGTGTCTTTACCACATTCAGAAGAGAACCTCGCCTGTCTGACGTAAGTGGTGTTATTAGAGGGAGGAGAGTGTTTTTCCTGTCCATTCATTCTCCAGCTGCCATTCAGCTGCATCTGTGGGGACAATGATCCTTGCCTTTCATAGAGTATAGATGGAAATGCAGAACCACAGCATTCAGAGAGAATCAGCTGTCTGCCACAGAATTCCTGTCAGCCCTGTTTCTTTGGAAAAATGTTTAATATTTCCGAGCTGTATGAAAACTTTCTTTAAAAAGTAAACAGCTTTCTGAGTCCACTGAAACCAAGAAAAATAGGTCAGATATAGAGAGCCACTATTGCAGACCTAGCCTTTAGATAAAATGCCTTTTTCATTTGTCGAAATGCAAAGAGAATGTGTAGCCAGCCATACTGCATGCACAAAAACTTAATTGCACAAAAATCTGATTGCAGAGTTCATGTTGCCCTTGGACACCACAGTGGAAAAGCATCTGCTTAAACCCAGTCCCTCTGCAACTTGCTGAAGTAGAAAAAGCATGGGCTTTAGCACCAGGTAGACCTGGGTTCATATATTAACCTGCCATGTGGGGACAGAGCCTCTAAGGCAATGCTGTCCAATAGAACTTTCTGCCATGATAATAATGTTCTATATCTGTGCTGTCCAGCAGAGTAGCTACTCCATGTGGCTATTGAGCACTTGAAATATGGCTAGCAAAACTGTGGAACTGAATTTATATACATATATATTTTTTATTTATTTTAATTTATTTAAGTAGCCACATGTGGCTAGTGGCTACTCTGTTAAACAGTACATCTCT
>RJWJ010048484.1:0-10584 GCA_004363605.1 Indri indri | reverse complement strand
AGTTCATTTTACAGAAAATTCTATTGCCTCTTTACATTTCTTAGTCAAACTTGGTCTTCTCACTGAATTTCTTTCTCTGCTTGCTTTGAGGATCTCTGCATTCTATTTCTTTTTATCTCAGATATTAACTATCTCTATATATTGGTGAACATTCAGTCCTCCCCTATATATGAGGAAACACAGAGTGAGCATCTATTTGTGAGTGCGTCAAACTGTAAATTGATTGAAGATCATTCTTACTTTCCTATTTCAGAGAAGCAGTTTGGTTCGGTGCTTTCTAAACCTAAGATTGCCTGGGTCCCAATACCAAGTTAGTTACTTACTAAATTGGGTGAAGGATATTATTTAAATTCTCTCTGCCTCAGTTTCTTCATATATAAAATGAGGGTAATAAAAGTGTGAACCCCATTGTTTCCACAAAGATTAAATGAATTAATATTTTTAAAACGTTTAAAGGCGTGCAAGGTGCATAATGGTAAGTAACTTAAGTGTAAGCTGTCATCCTCCACTCACTTCTAAGTTCCTTTGTGTTCTTATGCTTTCGGGAAAAGATTTCAAGTCTATACTTTGCCACTGGGGTCTCTCTTGCATTTATACCAACAGTGTCACCCTGCATACTGAGGACAAATTCTTAGAAGCTGCTTTGGTTGTCAGGTGCCACAAGGACTCAGGTGGGTTCACTGCCCCACACTCAGGCCCAAGACTGGAGGCGAGTTATGTGCTGACACCTTTCTGTGGCAGTTCTCCCGCCCCCCAATTCTATCTCAACCAGCTTTCCTTTAAAATCGCCCCTGGAACACTGTGTGCTTATTCTTCCCAAACCCAGGTTGCCCGAGCCTCCTGTTTCCATCCTGAACTTCCTCCCACTGCTCAGAGATGGAGGAGAGCAAAAGGATGAAGTGCTAACCCTGATCTCCCACCTTCCTCTGGATGTTTGGACCTGAAAAGGAGAGGGATGGGTGGGTGGGGGTTGTGGGGAGAATGAGGAAAAGGAACCACATCAAGGCTACTGATAAAATACCTAAAATCAATAAATCACCATGCGCTTCAGCACAGAAGTTCTCAAACCTTGTTGCACATTAGAATCACCTGCAGAGCCTTTATGAATCTCCATGCCCAGGCCACATCCTATACCAAATACATGTTTCTGGAGCAGCACCTAGGCAGCCCAGACGTTGAAAAGCAGTGCTAGTAGCATCGTGGTGCTCAAAGTGTGGACCAGCAGCATCAACCTCACCTGAGAGCTTGTTAGCAATGCAAATCTCGAGCCGCATTCCAGAGCCATGGTATCAATCTGCATTTTAACAAGACCCTAGGTGATCAATATGCACACTGAATTTTGAGAACTATTTAGCACCCTGGTTTTCACAGATGGCTGTACGTGACCTCACCTGATGTTATGTACTGAATGTTTTGACCCCCGAAAATTCATATGTTGAAGCTCTAACCCCAAATGTGATGGTTATTTCTCAGCCTATCCCTATTGTAAAACATGAGAATATGTGTTTAAGGAGAACACCAGGGGTGTGGCTGTAGTACCACTTGAAAAAAGATTTTATGGGATTATATGAGCAGAAACACTGCCAGTTTGAACTGGAGGGGACAGAGAAGGGACAAAATGAAGGAAGGTTGTCAGACTTTGATTTATCAGGATGAGACAATAGAGCTATTTGGCTTCAAGTGGGCACTATTCTCTAAGAACCAGGAAAATTGTCTCTGAAGGCAGCTGAGAGACCATGAGAGCCACCACCTTGGTTTCAACATGCCTCAAGTTTGAGATCAAGATCATCTTGCAAAGCCTTGGGGGCAGGGTTGTCTGGAGCCTTGTTGGAAGGGCCACCAGTCTGAGCCACAAGGATGAGAGCCATGGGGTGACACTGCCACCTGAGTGGGCCAGCAGGGCAAAGTATGGAACCAAAAAAATATTCTCAAGCCATAAGAGATGATGGCATTTGCCTTTGCTACATTTTGGACTTGCTATGGAACCATCGCCTCTTCCTTCTTTCCCAGTTCTCCTTTTTGGAATGGGAATGTCTATCCTATTCCTATCCCATCATTGCAGTTTGCAAACATAGCTTGTTTGATTTCACACAGTCGTAGCTGGAGAGGAATTTTGTCTTAGGGTGCATCATAGCCCAGGTCTCGCTTATATCTGATTTAGATAATATTCAGATGACACTTTGGACTTTAGACTACAGGTGATGTTGGAACGAGTTAAGACCTTTGGGGCTGTTGGAATATGTGATGGTTATTTTTACGTGTCACCTTGACTAGGCTAAGAGATGCCCAGAGAGCTGGTAAAACAGTATTTCTGGGTGTGTCTATAAGGATGTTTCTGGCAGAGGTTAGCATTTCAGTCAGCAGACTGAGTAAAGAAGGTCTACCCACATTGGCATCATCCAATCGGTTGAGGGTCTGAATAGAACAAAAAGGTGGAGGAAGGGTAAATTACCTCTCTCACTCCTTGAGCTGTAATAGCCATCTTCTCCTGCCCTTGGACACTGTAGCTCCTCCTAAGCCAGGCCTTAGGACTCACACTGAATTAGGCCACCTGCTTTCCTGGGTCTCCGGTTTACAGACAGCTTATGGTGAGACTTCTAGTCTCCATAATTGCATGAGCCAATTCTCATAATAAATCTGCTCTTGTATATTTCCATATATCCTATTGGTTCTGTTTCTCTGGAAAACCCTGACTAGTACAGGATGGAATGCATACATTTGCATACATGAAGGACCTGGATTTGGGGGGCTAGTGGCACAATGCTATGAATTACATATTCATGCATCCCCAAAATTGACATGTTGAAGCCCTATCCTCCAAAGTGATGGTCTATGAAGAGGGGTTAGTGGGGATGTAATTAGGTTTAGATGAGGTCATGAGGGTGGGGTCTTGGTGTGATGATGGTCCTTATAAGAAGAGACACCAGAAAGCTTGCTCTCTCTCTCTCTCTCTCTCTCTCTCTCGCTCTCTCTCTCTCTCTCTCTCTCCACCCCCTCTGCCATGTGAGCCCACAGAGAGAAAGTGGCCATCTGCAAGTCAAGAAGGCAGCCCTCACCAGAAAACAACCATGCTGTCACGCTGGTCTCAGACTTCCAGTCTCCAGAACTGTGAGAAATAAATTTCCGTTGTTTAAGCCACTCAGTCTACGGTATTTTGTTAAGGCAGCTCGGGCAGACTAAGACACCGGGGGAACTGGAAAATAATACTGATCCCTCTATTTAAACTTACTAAATCATAGCCTCATACAAGTATGGAATGAAGCATGACAAAAATATACTGTAATCTCAACATGACTGAATTAGCATATATCTAAAGGGACCGGGAAACCTCTCATTTCCACTGCTGCTGTACACAGATACACACACACAATTTTGTCCACAACGTTTTAGCACAAACTGGTCTGTCTTATGCCATGGACTGTCAACTATGGCCTACAAGCCAATTTTAGACAACCATGTTTCTCTAATAAAGTTTATTGGAATAGAGCCATGCCCATTTATCTACATATTGCTTGTTGCTGGGTTTGCACTACAAACTGATGAGACAGAGGCAATATGACCCCCGAAGCCCAAAATATTTACTATCTAATTTCTTGCAGAAATGTTTGCTGACACCTGTTCATATTAACAGATCCTAAATTTACCTAAAAATAGTCACCAAATATTTTTAACATTTCAGCTGTCCTTCTGCATCCAATATGCTTACTGCAGCTTTATCATCATGGATTCCCTTTCCCACCACCCTTTGGCACAAAGCAATTGCCTGAATTAATCTAATCTAAGATGCTAATGATTGAATCAATTATCTCCACAAAGATGTTATGGCAGACACTGTTGATCATTGATCTAAAAGCCATTCTACTCCTTCTTCCCTACTAAGAGAACACTAAATTTTTAGGAGTGACAATGTGGACAGCTCCTTGGGATAAATCATAATTAGTCAAATCAATCATGAAAATTTTTTTTCCATTTCAAGATGCCTGTTTTCTAAGTATCTCCTGCTGCTAGGGTTTGCCACATGACTGAGTTCTGACCTAAGATGTCAATGGATATAACCTGGATTTCTGATAAAATTGTACTTGTCTGATAAAAGTGATCGACATTTGTGAAAAGAAATCATTTTACCCCATAGTTGTCATCCTGATTGAATGCTTGTATGAGGATGTGATGCCAGGTGCAGGGGCAGCCATTTTGTAACCATGAAGATAAGGCCAAGAAAATTGCAGAACCTAGTGTAGTGCCCTGTCATAATTGAACCAGAGGTATAAACTCTGGCATTTTCTACCCCCCAGGCTTCCTGATAAATAAACACAATTAACCTTACTGCTTAAGCTACTTTGTGGGTATTCTAATAGTTATGATTCATCTAACATATACACGAAGATTATAAGGAAAAGGCATTTTTTTGTGGTCAAAGTGTACAGACTTGCAGTTGTAACATAAATTCTGAGGATCTAATACATAGCATAGCAGCTATAGTTAATAATAATGTATTGTATACTTGAGGTAATGGATGTGTTAATTAGATCGATGGAGGTAATCATTTAACAATCTATAAAGAAATCAAAGTATCACACTGTGCACCTTGACTATATACAAGTTTTGTCATTTGTATCTCAATAAAGTTGAAGAAAAGAAAAAAAATTAAAACCATCTTCCCCCTGCTTTTAAATAGCAAGTATTTGTCTAGTGCATGCTCTTTATGAGGTACAACTTTAGGTACTTTCCAGACATTGCCTGTGTCGTCACACAAGACTCTGAGATATGGATCCTCCCTCTTTCAAACCTGAGAAAAGAGCTTCAGAGTAGTGTTGCTATCTGAAGCCTCACAGCTAGTAAGTGATGGAGTCAGAATCGTCAGGCTTCAGCAGGAGGTAATGCGCTTGCATCATTTCTCCTCTTCTGTCATCTCGTTTTTGAGAGGCTATGTGATCCACATTACATGGGTGACTTTATTTAAGCACCAGGCATATGGAATGAGTCTCTCCATCTCTTTGTTTTTATACATGATTGGCAGTTAGGTTTGTGGGAGGTGTGTGCATGTCCCTTGCAGTGTTCAGACCCAGACTCCATGCTCTCCCTCTTGAATCCAGCCTGTAATGACCTATTTCACCCTAATGACCCACGTCCGCTGAACACACAAGTCTCTAAACCTTGCCTGCATCTCAAAATGGCTGCTGTTTCAACCTGTAATTCATAGACAGGATTCTAGGAAGGGTTCCCTGTACCTGTTGACTTCTCTGAAAGAATGAATTTATTTGTTTGAAGTTTTGGACAAAAGTACTATGTCTACAATGTTCAGGAATAAAACATATAAACTGATTTATGATGAAACTTTCTTCTTGTCTCTGTCCCTAATCTCTCAAATATCTTCCTTTCCAGCCCCAACCAAAAGGTAAACTTTCTTGGAGTTTACTGTATATCCTTCTGGTTTAACTGTTTTCCATTACTGTAACAGAATTTCTGAGACTAAGTAATTTATAAAGAAAATAGGTTCATTTAGCTCATAGTTCTGCAGGCTGGGAAATTCAAGGGGCATTGTGCTGAGGGCTTTTGTTCTGTACCATAACGTGACACAGAAGGTCAAAGTAGAAGCAAACACATATGAAAAGAGACCAAACATGAGGAGGAACATCCCTTTATAACAACGCAATCCCTTGGGAACTAATCCATTCCTATGAGAACTAATCCCATCTCTCAAGAGCAAGAACTCACTCATCAGAGCAGGAAGGGCACCAAGCCATTCATGAAGGGTCTGCCCTTATGACCCAAACACCTCCCACCAGGCCCTACCTCTCAACACTGCTGCACTGGCAATTAAACTTCAACATGAATTTTAGCAAGAACAAACCTCATCCAAACCATGGCACTTAACATACATTTATTTAATGGAGGTGGCACACATGGATATATACCCTTCCCCCTTCCCCAAGTAGTAACGTAATTCACAATATCCTGCACCTTGCTTTTGTTCCTCCTTAACGATATGAAAGAATGAATTTTTGTTTTGAAATACAGTCTCACTCTGTCACCGGCTAGAATGCAGTGATGTCATCATAGCTCACAGCAACCTCAAATTCCTGGGCTCAATTGATCCTCCTGCCTCAGCCTCCTGAGTAGCTGGAACTACAGGTGCTCATAACCACACCCGGCTAATTTTTCTATTTTTGTGGAGGTGGGGTCTTGTTCTCAATCAGGCTGGTCTTGAACTCCTGACAGCAAGCAATCCTCCTGCCTAGGCCTCCCAGAGTGTCAGGATTACAGGCGTGAGCCACTGCACCCGGCCTGAAAGAATGAATTTTTAACAGTCAATTTTACATACTGGTCACTGGTGACATTTTGGGACTTGAGATCCCTCCTTATGCTTCTGGCACTAAGACAGCTACCATTCCCCCGCTTCATTCGTTCCATTCAGGCATCCTGAATCCAAACCTTAGCAGTTTCCAAATAATTTCATATAAATTATGAGAGTTTACTTTATGTAAACTACATGCCACCTTGCAAAAACTAGTCCCCATAATTATTTAAACAAGATGCCACCAACCTTTGCTCTTCATCCCCCAGCTATATCATCTTCAACTCGTAGTAAAAGAGATTCAATTGGTGCTTATCATGCCCAGCATGAATATTGTTTCCCAGCACCAGCAACTTTTCTATCCCCTAGTGGCAGTTTTCAAGATAAGACCTCACTTTTTGTTTCAATTTACAAATGATCTCTATTTTCTCAAAAGTTGGAAACGCCTTTTACTTCCTTATAGACAAATAAATTGACACCAAGATAAGTGACTGTGTGTAAGTCTAGCCATTTTCCCTAGAATATCTCTCTTGATGAGGAATCTTAACAATCTTGGACAACCTCTTTGCTTGAATTTCCCAACTTGGGGGTGCTCCTACCTTCTGCTCTCAACAAGGTGGTTTCTGGAGTCAGGATTGGATTTTAGTGCCTGGTCTCCGGCCGTCTTTCCTTCCCTGTCCTGTCATTCTCCTTCAAGGAAAGGGAGAAGCCAGGTGAGTGCTGCATATCGAGTGCTGCTGGGCCCTCCTCAGCAATAAACTAACTGGGAAAATCACCCAGCTCCCCACGTTCTGAGGTAGCTTCTGAGCTGATTCATCAAAGATTGTAAAATATGCCCAGCTCTGCTCTCTCCAATTATGAATAGAGACCTCAGGCCTTGAGTCACTCAGATGCTATGCATAAACGGAAGTGTGAAAATTCAAACCAGAAAAGCACACGTTTTATAAAAGGGAAACAAATATTCTTTGAGAGTGTCTTGCACCTACTGAATTTTGTTGTCAAAGTCCCCTAACATGATGAAACATCTACGTCTTGGGGCTCCTTTTTCTGAAGTGGTTGTCAGACCGCTCTGGCGGCTCCAGAATGTGCTTATCATTTGTATAATATAACTTTAGCCTGATCTAAAACTATGGATTCCCTTTAAGGACTCTTTTCTTCATTCAACGAATCTTTTACACTGTGCTTAAGGCTGCTGTAAAAGTATGATTTAATTATTGCAGAATTCTTATTTAGGCGCACAGAAATTTGTGCCACCGTAGGCATAGTTGGCAACTGCTAATTTTCATTCCTGCTAAAGCACCTCTCTACCAAGTCTTGAAATCATTTGCTCTTTCTGAATATCTTTTGGCTGTTTTCATAAGAAAAAGAATTACATAGGTAGTTTACAGAAATCTAAACCCAGTTATTTGTTTGAATGACAATTGTTAGGGCTGATTTCAAGTGAATTGTCATCTGATCCTCTGGCCTCAAGGACAGAATAAGTCTATTTCCCAAATAAATAAATGTGTTATTGCCTTTTCATTCAGATCATTGTTACCTGAACTGAAAATATTTAATCTGTAAAATTAGCCAGCTCACTTTTGACTACACACTTAACATGATGGGAAGATTAACTTTTCTAGGAAAATAGCCAAATTGGTTTGAAATATCTTATACATCAAGGCAGATTGCCTTTTGCTTTACTCTCATCTCCTAGGTTTAAACCCTAGCTTCAAAGTTTACATGTTAACTGACCTTGAATTTATTATTATCTAATCTCCTTGGGCCTCTTTTTCTTTGTCAGCAGAGTAGGAATGATAGTGGTACCAACAGTATTTGATGTGGTAAAGATTAATTGTAAAATTAAAATTAAAATTGTAAAAAATTAAAATTGTAAAATTAAAATCTGGTTTACTAATTCCAATTTTGCCTAAGCTTTGTTTTTATTCCTTCAAAATCAAAGTCTAATTATTTTCCTGTAATTTTTTTCAAAAGGACAAAAAAGAATATTAGTTATAGAATTTTGATTTCTCAGCATGCCAAAGAAACCTGAGAAATTGAATTATTTAAGCAAGCATAAAAGAGGATTAAGATGTTGGCTCTGTTTTCTAAAGGGCATCTAGCAGTTTTCATCTTGTATATTAACTTCTCACATTGGGTTTTTATTACACTTTTATATTTATTATATCTCTTTTTAGTTTTCCTCAGAGAAAATGCCAATTCTGTATTAAAATGCTACCTGAGAGCTAATGCACTTTTTGAAGAAATAGGACAGGACAACATTGAGCATGAATGCAAAGAAGTCTGCACATTTGAAAAAGAGTAGCTTTGAAAATTATGAAAAAACTGTATGCTGGCAATTTAAAAAAAAACTTTATATATTTGCCTACCTTTTTGATGTATACTTGAAATCTGCATCCTGCGTTGTGTGCTTTGCTATCAATTAAAAATTACCTTTGTGAAGAACTCTAAAAGTGGCATCTAATAATATTCTGTGGGTAGGAGAGCTAAGTTCATTTTCCTGTGTGTTGTTGGTCTGTCTTTGAGGGCCCTATTTCTATAGGACTCTACTGAGCTAGGATTTATTAACTTGGAAAGGGGGAAGGATTTGGTTCACACAGGCTTTGGGCTTTGTTCTGGAAAGTTATTAATAATATCATTACGTTACTATGTCTAATCAGAGAAAAGGTGTGCAGAAAGCTAATGGATGCTGACACTGTTTTAAAACTTTTTGCTTTTCATACAAAAGAAAAGACATATTTGGACTTCTTTCCCCTCTCTGTGAGAATACTCCTCTTCACCTCTCTTTACTCTAGACCACATGCTATACAAGGAGAATAGAGATGGGAAAGCACAAGGCAGGGGTGTAAATTCTATAGAACTGCTCTACGGCTGGGAATTACATTACCAGAGGTAGCCAGTGTATAAACATTCAGTCCTGGGCACCATGAAAATAATACTAGATGCTAAACAAATGATGTGCTAGAAGGCAATCATTTACATCTTGTGTCTCACTCTAATACAGCTTCGCACAATTTTTTTTTTGTGTGTGGGTGACTATGTGTATACATGGGCATTTTAACATAATTGGCTTTGTCTTAAAGTAGCCATATTCCTTGACCAATCATGATACTATATATACTAGATAGAATAAAGCACCATTTATAAATGTGACCTAAATGTTACTTACAACCATCACCACCTATAAGCAAATATCATGGAATGTTTAGTGTACGACATGGCTTATACATTTAAAACATGAAATCTGGTTCTCCACATTGTATTTTTTCCACGGAATATAAATTTTAGGTATTCTATGGTTTTCACAAAGCTAATGACTTTTCATTCTACTTTATCATTCTCCTTTAAAGGAAAGGCAAGTACTTGTTTGAATGTATTATGCTAAAAGTACATTATACTAGTGAACAATATTTTTTAAGTACAAAATTTAAATACGTTAAAATTTATGGAAAAGTTGCAAGAATAGCGCGAAAAAGCTGCTCCTCTCCCCATTGCTGGCATTGCCACCTGAGCTCCGCGCCCCCACCCACCCCGCCCCGTGGAAAACCTGTCTTCCATGAAACTGGTCCCTGGTGCCAAAAAGGTTGGGGGGCCGCTGCTTTATAGGATTTTGTTTCCACTCCAAGATCCAATTCAGGCATTAGTTCTGTCCATGTGAATCCATTTGCAGCTTGTAGTGCTGGCTGAATAAGCTATAAAGTTCCAAGTATCTGTGAGGAGCTCTTGCAAAACAAAAAGAAATAAAGGTCTGGCCAGAGAGGAGAGATACTTGGGGTTGAGGAGAAGGAAGGGCAACTCACAACCAAAGACCACAAAGGAGAGTAAGCCTGCCCCTCTCTCAACTCTCCATATCCTTCGACAATTTAAGGAAATAAAATCTAAACTGAAACTAACTGGGGAAAACCCAGATAAGGTGAAGTAGAACAGGCAGAAATGTGGGCACTAAGAGGTAAACCTAGACAACTCCCTCCTCAGGAGAGGAGGGGAAAAAGAGGAAAGAGTGGGGAAGACTGAGCAGAGAACCTGCGTCTTGGTGGAGTTGGGGCGTTTTTGCCTGTTTTTATTTTTCCTCCCACACCAGTGTGGAAGGCGTTGCATTTTTTACACAGCCACATGGTTCTCGCCTTAAAAGATAACAATTACCCAAAATAGCGTACGTGTTACTCCAGAGCGGGAGGAATGGCCACGGGAGGAAGGAGAGGGCGTGGGACGTCGCCTTAGGTTCAGCGACCAGGAATGGGGAGGGGTGGGGGGTGGACGCTAGGGAGGTGGCTGGAGCCCGAGGATCC
>RJWJ010048483.1:0-10580 GCA_004363605.1 Indri indri | reverse complement strand
TTTGCTTTGTTTGTTGTTTCTGAATGTTGTTTAATTAAGTTTGCAGACGTAATTAGACATTTTTATTAGAACACCTATATTCCAGGTACACTCTTATCACAATAAATCCCACACCCCTCTAGACTGTCAAGTCTAGCATCTCTACAAAGGAAACATTCCAAAGCTATGGGACCTTATTCTCACATATACCCAAGCTAATCAGACACTACACTGCTGAGGGCTGGGTACGGAGTGAGGCTCTGGGAAGGAGGAAAGCATGTCTTCTGACATCCTACCTCTTTCTACCTCCTCACGTAGCTTAGAATTAGACAGAAAGGAGCTTTAGAATTGATCTTTTCGACTGTTGGACTACAATTCTCTAGACTTTTCCCTCACTGTCTTCTAGAAACATACATAAAATTCCAAATTTCACTGAAAATGCCCAGAATGCTTCTGGAGGAAGCATTCCAAAGCTGCTCTTTCAGCCCGCTGGGGCAAAGGCACTGTTTGAGGTACCTGTACAATAATTCTTATCTATCCTCACAACATTCATGTGAAGTACATAGTGTTCCCCATTTACAGTTGTAGCAACAAAGGCTAAAGAAGTTAAGTAATTTGCCCAAGGAGACTCAGAAAGTGATGGTATAATAAAAAAAAAAAAAATGCTGTCTTAGCAAGCTGATTGTAACGTCTAAGAATCTGACAATGAAACACAAGTGGAAGAGCTGATGAAAAATTTATATATAGGCTAGTGAGTTTTAAAGATTAGATAAAACAAGCACATGGTACAAAACTGAAAAGGTCAAAGATACCCCACAAGAATACAGCTGCCTCCTGTGCGGTCCTTGGTTCACCTCCACAAAGGCAATGACTGTGAGTTTTTGGTATATCCTTACCAAGATGCATATGTGATAATTTTTAAAGCACATTTTAAAGTAGCTTAAGAAAGGTTAAGCAAATCCATTAATATCATTTAGCCTAGATGGTTAAAAATTACAGGGAAAAAAACGCAGCAGAAACCAAATTATAAACTTCTGAAGTTATGTCTTCCATGGTCATTTTATGAGATGTGCCATGATTACACACAGAGCAAAATTACTTCATGAAGGAAGGCAAGTTACTGATGAGGAGATTGGTAGAACAATATCTTTGGTACAAAGGGTTCTAAGATTCTATTATTTTTAAGTAACTACTATAAAATAAGCATAAAGCAGGTTGAAGGCTTCCCCCTTTAGTAAAAAAAAAAAAAATAATAGTAATACTAGCAATATTCCAAAAGAAGGACTTAGTTGAAAGATACCTTATAAAATAACATCAAACAAAAGGAACTAAACAAAAATCAACCATCATATTAATAAACAGTAACCATGCCCTACTCTATGGCAAGCACTGTACTAGAATTCTAGGAGTCTAGAAATAAAGGCATGAGGTTAAACAGAATTACAGTGAAATGTTATACTCGATTAGCTAAAAACGAATCCACACTGGACACTTCTGACAAAACACCACACAAAGTCAATAGACCTCCATGCTCTATGAAACCTTTCATCTGAGATAAGCCCCAATGTCTAAATTTGGTTTCCCAGCTGTGGCCTCTTTTCTAGTCTTTGAAATCTGACAAGTGTTACAGAAGGTGAATTTGTCTTCAAAACATGGGCCCCTACCTTAACCTTCATTTCTGATCAGCCAGGAGGATAATGAAATTATTTCTTTAATCAGCTCAGAGAATTCAATCATGTCTATTTTATACACTCAGTTTAGTTTAATTAAATAGATGTTATAAAACACTCACTATAAGAAAAATAATCTGTACCATTAAACATCACTGACATCTCATCTAATTTATACTTAAATACGTATTTCAAAGATTTCTGACATAATTTTAGATATTGAAGGAAACATTTTTTTCAAAAGTATCTGCTTCTCACCCTTCGATGAGGAAAAAAAATAATAATAGTATATGATACACTGAAAATCAACCTATAACCATGTCTTTTCTAAAAAAGTTATTTCTTGAAAAATATTACATTTGATGACATTCTCACAGGCAGTTTTATATTTCACTTAATGTGACTGAACACAAAGCAAATACCAGGTGTTATTTAGAGCTCAGAAAGGACTGAAACAGAAAATTCAGGTGAAATAACAACACCTACAGAAGAAACAAATTAGCAGGTGCAAAGACACATCATTCAAGGGAACATCTATTTACTATTTCAGATTAGCCCATCACAATAGGATTTTAATATAAAATATGTATACAATCACATCACTAATTCAGACTAACATTTTAAAAACACAAAAATGCAGAATTCTCTAGAAAAATATTTTCTTTTAAAAAAAACCTTTCATATACCAAAGAACATTAAGGAGATTTGTTTTAATTAATAGATGAGAATGATAATTGGTATCTACATAGTTTCTACACAAATAGATGAATTTAAGTGTTTGAAAGCATGGTGCTTGCCTATATTTTAAATACTGCCTATGAACAATGATGACATTAATTTACACTAATACAGTTTGTTAAGAAAAAGGGGGCTGCATCCATTTATTTAATGAATACTTATCTAGGTTCCACTCTGTGTAAGACACTCTTTTATATTGAAATTATGCAAATTCTAAATTTAAGAACTCCATTAACAGGTTTTAAAATCTTTCCGGAAAAATCACTTTCAATTTTGATACAAAAGGCACATTCTCTAATTCAATTTTAATATTGCTCCTTATGTGATGAGCACAAAGGACACAAAAAATATTTTTTAGTTAATGTTACCAGTGAACTCACAGAAGCATGAGAACAAAAAAGGAAAGTAACATTTTGGGATTATTAACAGTTATAATGTCATGAACCCCACTAAATGTCTCAGGAGTGCCCAAGGGTACCCCAGACCATACTTTGAGAACTGTTGCTTCACACAAGCAGGTTATATGTAAAAATGTAAAAACACTTTAGATTCACTTTCTAGTAAACAAAGATTGCTGTCCCTCTGTAATACTTTGTACTTCTACAATTCACCTAACAAGGTTTGAACAAAGAACAAATTAATCTAAATGAAGAGTTATTCTAATTCTATCATGGATTTTTCTCGATACACTCTTTAAAGCACTTTTGTGGAACATTCATCTGGTAATCCTGAGAGAAGTCAGAGAAGCAGGCTGGAAGGACAAGAAAACTGAACAGTGGGGGCCAGCTACTTGCTGCCGGGACTGTCATTAAACTGGACTACAGGGAAGTGAAGGACTTGTCGCCAACAAATCCAGGCCTATCAGAGGGGGATTCCCATCCAATCTCTCCTGTAATCAGACTCGTGCCCTAGATTCAAAGCAAATGATCGACACCAAGGAAGTAAAGACAAATAATATCGTGCTGCCATTCCCAAGTAAGAATCTTATCTGCTCTGATCTCTAGACCTTCATTTACTGCTCAATGAGCCCATTTTAAATCCCACAATGATTTGATCTAGTATTTTCTAGTGTCATTCATTTATTTATGTCTTTCATCAAAGAAGCCAAAAGGAGTGTTCTGAGGCATAAAGAGAACTCTTAAAATGAGAACCTCAAGTTTCAAATAGAGACAGAGGAATTAGTAAGACCTTGAAATTCATTTCCTAGAGCCATAGATTAACAAAATCAAAATATGCTACAGCTAATTGATTTACATTCAGCAAACGCTGTTAGATGAGAGACTCCCTTTCATTTTTAAAAATAGATTTAACAGGCATATTAATTTTCCACTGGCCACTATAAATAAATGGAACTCCAAAATATCTTTCTTTGCAAGAGCATTCTAGCCAGTCACTGTTAGACTGACCTCGAGTGGAATGCATATTTACATTGCCAAGAGGCAGCATTGTGTGCTGGTGGGAAATCACTTCTCACAAACCTCCCATTCAACCCAGGGCTCCACAATAGGTACTCACACAGGAAGCAGGCCTTGCAAAGAGCACCTCTGGGGCTCCAGAGAGAACTTTCTAAGGCAGCAAGGATGGGGAACCACTATAAATACCATGTTCACAGGCCCTAACTGCCTACACTTGGGAGTCAACAAAGCCAGTGTTGTTCAAAAACCATTGCCCCAAGTTCTTCCCAAGGTAAAAGGGAAACTGTCAACAATTCCATTTCATTTTTCTAGATAATCTCAGGTCATTGCTTTGTTGTTAAAAAAAAAAAGAAAAAAAAACACAAAGCCATGATATTTTTTTTTCGCAGATACATTGGAAAATACACCCAAGAAGCTATTGCTTTTTCAAATCCAACTGAAAGGTATTAATATGCAATTTTTAAAAATAAAAACTTCAAATGTTACTTATCTCCACTGAAAATTATGGTTCCTTAAATACTGACCACTGCGTTTAACCACAAAGCTCAAAACTTATTAACTCCTCAAGTAGAAAAGCATGTATCAGTTTCATCAGTATCATATTAACAATGACTTCTGCACAGGTATGTGAAAATCAAGACAATAGTGACCGCTTTACACATGCCATTAAATTAATCAACTGGTGGGTGAGAACCGCAATTAATAAATAGATTTTGTCAATTCCATACTAAACTACTAAGCTGAGGGCTTGACTTTTTCCTCTGTACTTAAGCATGTAAAGAAACACAACCCAGTTCTTCCAAAAATGTGTTGATTCTCAATACCCCAGTTTCTCGACCTGTAAAAGAAAAGTAGTGGCTGCTTCCTACAGTAATTTCTTAAGGCCAT
Organism: Indri indri; assembly: GCA_004363605.1. NCBI lineage: Eukaryota > Metazoa > Chordata > Mammalia > Primates > Indriidae > Indri > Indri indri. The sequence goes on along the minus strand of RJWJ010048483.1, from coordinate 5,890 downwards.
CAAATAATTTAATACCAGGCAAAGGGCAACTCTTCTGGCTTATTTTTTCTCATTTCTTAAGTTAAAGGACTAAATTCCATGACCAAGGACTCTGGCAGCTCTAAAAATGAACTTGAGTATAATAACAAAGAATATTAAAATTAGGCCATGTACATTCACTCGCGCCTGCAATCCCAGCACTCTGAGAGGCCAAGGCAGGAGGATCACTTCAGGTCAGGAGTTTGAGACCAGCCTGAGCAAGAGTGAGACCCCGTGTCTACTAAAAACAGAAAAATTAGCCAGGTGTGGTAGTGTGCACCTGTAGTCCCAAGGAGGTTGAGGCAGGAGGACTGCCTGAGCCCAAGAGGAGTTTGAGGCTGCTGTCAGCTAGCCCAGGTGACAGAGTGAGATTCTGTCTCCAAAAAATAGAATATCACGATTAATACATACATCTCAAGGGTTTATTGGAAGTCTACTTAAGGCAGCTGCTGTAAAATAAAAGGTATCTGGCTCCATACCTATCATAAATAATACCACTTACTAGCATCAGGAAGTTACTTTTGCAATATAGAAAAAGCGAGCCAGAAATATGAGGAAATGCTCACAACACAATGCTTAGTGAAAGGTACACAATCGGATTATACACACACACACACACACACACACACACACACACATAATTTTTTAAAAGACTGAAATGAGGCCAGGCACAGTGGCTCACACCTACAATCCCAGCACTTTGGGAAGCCAAGACGAGAGAATCACTTGAGCCCAGGAGTTTAAGACTAGCCTGGGCAACACAGTGACACCTTGTTTCTACAAAAAAATTTTTAAAATTTAGCCAGGCGTGGTGGAGCATACTTGTATTCCCAGCTATTCAGGAGGCTGAGGCAGGAGGATCACTGGAGCCCAGAAGTCTGGGGCTGCAGTGAGCTATGATTATGCCACTGCACTCCAGCTTTGGCAACAAAGTGAGACCCTGTCTCAAAAAATAAATAAATAAATAAATAAAAATTGAAATAGAACCAAAATGTTAACAATGGTTAACCTATGGATAATGGAATGATGAATAAGTTATATGTTTCTTTGTACTTATATTTTAAAATTATCCTACAATGAGCATCTATAATTTTTATAATGATAAAGGTTAACTTTTTAAAAACCGTGTAATTCAATTTACTTTTAATTATGTGATTGTTCAAATTTTTGAGATGAAATACTTTCAGACCATCATACACAAAAAGACCTAAAGGATATGGGTTTACCCAAGTGTCCCAGAACTAATTGCCACCATTCGCCCTGACTGTGGGACACAACCATGGAAGAACATCTGCTGTTAAGTAATAGATTTGGTAACATTTACAAAACCAGCCCTCAGGTCATGCTTGCTGAGTAATCCCTAGATTAGGCATGCTCACTGGGACCAACCCAAACAGCTAAAAGAGATGGGGACAGGAAGGCAGGTTCCAATCTTACTTTTTTAAGATAACAAGTGCTCCATAAATTCCTCTTCAACTGCCAAAATAAATCGAACTTTGTGGGTGGTGAACTCTCTGTCAATCAAATGAGACTCAGCAAAGATAAACCTAATAATAGAATCTGTTACATACTTACTGAGCTGTACTGACTATGCTAGTCCCTAACTAGCACAAAGGAATTCAAAAGCTCTTGCTATGAAAAGTACAGGGTGGAGTCAGAGATTTCCCTTAGAGTTGGCAGGCCTCATTCTGGAACAGTGGAAAACTGACTACTTACTCTTATCTTTGTGGGGTTCTCTCCACCCCACCCTCCCTCATCCCAAACCTTCTAAAAATATTTGTCCTGTATTTTTATTCCCACATTCCCATGGATTATAATGTATACTCCATTTTCACTCTAGAAATCTGAAAACACAGAAAACCAAGAAGAAAATTTTAATTATTCATATCATACCATTCTGAAACAGCCACTGTTAAAATGGCTCTGGCCTCCACTTCTAATTCATTCAACATTTCAAAATTAACTAATTAAACAATTTTAATTTAACATCTAATAATGAAGATACTAGGATTGAGCACACCCACTCAACTCATTTAATGGACATCACATCTGACACATATCCCACCCAAAACACTGACACAAATGAATAATATATGTTGAAATCATATTTGTCACTAAAGTCGCAAAAAGTTGAGATGGTAGACTTGGGAATTCATTCACTGCCTCAGTTGTTCAAACATGTACTGAGTATCTTACGCAGCTGGCACTGTGCATATCCAGTTTTACACTTATAGCTAACTTTGTAATTCAGCTAAGATTTCAGGTGATCTTTAAATAATGAATGAAAAGTGAAATTTTCAAACCTCCAAGACCTTGATCTTTACAACATAGCCTTATTAGACTATTGTTTTTAATGTTCCAAGATCCTTCTCTCAGAGATATTAAGATAGTGCTACAACTGAAATTATAATCTAAAATCTTCATGCTGAGGGCTTAAGAAATCTGACATTCAACTTGTGTATGGTATGTGTTGCTCCCCCCACCCTCCCCGGCCCCCAACCAACTGATGACTCAGTACTGCCTGTCTGGGGAAATCCTCCAAACCTCTGCAAACAGCTGTGCCACACTGCATCCTGTTTCCAACATTCACTAAGGAAATTTCCTCACCCCTAATGAATTCTTATTGGTTTTTTCCAGGGTTTAAGAAAATCCTGTGTTAAAATATCTTGCTCCTAATCTTATATTGTGCTCCTATAACATACATTCTAAAAAATGTCTTCCTACATCTTTTTTTAAACTAGTCAAGTGCAGGAGTGAGAAAGGGGGAAGAGTAGCACAAGGAATTCAATCTGTAACTGACTGTGAACAATCAATTGAGAACACTCGCTACCTTTGGACCCACCTCTTTCTACGTTTTTGATTCAAATATTTAATTCAGAAACAAGAATTAGTAAAATAATAACAACTTGCTCTAAACTAATTTTTGCTTTGCAAAGTTCTTTGGGTATTAGTTGCTCACTGTACGTTTAGAAAGTTCACAGAACACTAAAAACCCTATTTATTCAAAGCGAATTCTGTCCAATTCAACACGACAAGTCAGTTCTCTGCCAATGCCTTTTTGTACCATAAGAAAGCTAATTTCTTTATCACTTAAAACAGAACCCTGAACATTATTTGGTTATTGTCTATAAATTTTAAAGTCTTACAGTTGGAGAAGTGAGTAAAAGTATTACTTTTTTCATACCTTCTGTACAAGGTAATCATTTTACACATCACATTTCAAAGAATACTGTCCACACAAACAAGGAGATCATACACTCAGAACCACTACGTTTTGAAGGATTTATTTAAAAAGTGTTTTTCAAATGATCAATCACATTTCAAAATATACCTGTGAAGATACAAATTTGTGTAATTTGATGTATGGAAACTCTATTTTAATTTTAAAAATATTTCATAAAGAATTCTAGCATTGGACACATTGTCTGAAATCCACATGATACTGAGGAAAGAGGACCTTGGTGGCCATCTGGAGGTTTGGGTTTAAGTTCTTTTACATATGCCAGCTGCATGAGTTATGTTTCTCAGAGTCTGTGTTTATCTGCAATATAAGGTGGCTGGACTTCCCTTCTATATATGAAATTCTGTGATCCCAACACAGCAGTTTTGCTAGTTTGGGATTAAAGTCATAAAAGCCTAGTAAGAAGAAATTTTCCCTAGAAAGTACTTTGTTTAGCCACATATATTTAAAGAAAAATTACAATACCTGTACAATCTCATTCTGGTCACACCTTGAATGATAAGCATTTTTAGACTGCCAACTTCTCCAGGAACAAGATATGGCAAGCAATTTCCTGGTTCTAAGCTTCTTATTACTGACTCTGAAAAAATGAATGTCTGAGGTGACGAATGAATGGTAAAAGCTTCAAGATCCATAGACCAAAGAGGTACAAACTACACTATCATTTCTGGCTAAAGTGGACTATAACTTCCTGCAGATCTCTATTTAGAGATCTCTAATAATTTAGACAGCTAGGGTTCTCAAATTCTCCTATAGCCTTCAAGTGGAACATGAAGATCACAAATGGAGAACGATTTAATTCTTGTAGCCCCTGGCAAATACCAAAGATTCCAAATCATATTTTTACATCGGCATTCCCTTTTCCATCACGAGGGTTTGATTTCCCTTCTAGCGTGTTACAACCTATACTGATCTCAAAAATGCAATCTCAGTATTTAAAATCTACAATGAAATTTTTAAAAGTTTTTTTTAAATCAGCAGCACCTTTGAGATTATCTATTCCACCCCTTATTTTTCAGAGGTCACACTACTGATTAATGACAAGGTAAGGTCTCTTGTTACTCAAATCACTTCAAATTTCCAAACATATTTTCCACCTGAAAAAGCTGATAAAAGGAAATCTAACCAAGTTATAAGCGCTTTACAACACCCACACACACATATGCACTCACTCTTACCTATCGAATTCCAAAATGTTAATTATTCCACAGCCTTTCCCCATTACATCAGCTTCTATGTGCAAAGTCCCAAACCTAACAAGTACTAAGAATCACAGAGAAAACAAGTATTATTTATGTAAATAACAGCAAGTCTCCAAAAGATCAACAGCAAAAGAAAAAGATGGCAACAGCCACCATGATAGTTTATAATACAGGTATGATAAGTAATGTGCCTTAACTAGAAGTACATTACCTAAAAATAGGAAATCAATTCCTTTCAACAAAGATATATTTGTTTTCTAAAAAAGAGAAAAGAGACAAAATTATCCTTTCCATTCTGTCTGTATTCTACACTGTTTTAACCATGTCATCACCTTACACCCCTGGGAGTGGCCTAGAAGAAATGTAATTGTAAACTCTGGCAAAGGTGAGAAAAAAAGATAAACCAATATGGAGGTGGGAACCCACTACACATGGTGTCTGTTCTTTTCTGAATCCATCCAGGTGAAAATTTCTAAAGTATGTGCCATGGGAAAAATATTCTACTACATTCTAATATGTCTTATGCGAAAAAAATTTTACTATCAAGTAAGCTTGAGAAACTCCGAATTGAACAGTTAGAGGTTTTTTAATGCTGGACTTCAAAGAACTAATATGCACTAAGAATCTCCCCAGGGCTGAACTTTTTTGAACACATAAGCTTTTCTCAAGAGCTAGTGTTCTCCAGAGAATGCTCTCTGGGTAACACTGATCTAATGACTTAATTCTTTTCAACTCTCCTAATGAGATTATGAGAAATCCCAATTTTATAGGGATTATATGATAATATGAAATGTTATTAGCATTTCACTTAATAGTTCCTTCAAATAAGAACTTAGCCCAATCTTTAGGTAAGGAGTCAAATAAAACTGGATCTACCAGTTAACCCCATAATCAAACAAATAATTCGTGAAGCTAAAGGACTAATTGTACAATCTTATTCATCCATATAATAACAGGATATAAAACATATTTCCACATTAAACATGGTTTGAAATTGCCCAGTTATTCCGCTGTACCCTAGGAATCATATGCCATTTGTTCCTTATGTTAAAAGGGATCCAGAATTTAATTTTTTTTTTTTTTTATTCCAGGGTATTGTGAGGGTACAAACACTACAGTTACACTTTATGCCTTTGCCTCACCCAAGTGCGAGTTTAAGGCGTGCCCTTCCCTCCCCTCCCCTTAGTGCTCCCCGTGTCCTTTAGTTGTTGATTTGCGCCCCCATCCCCCAATCCCTAGAGAGTATTTCTGCCATGTGATCAACTTAGTGTTGATCAGTTAGAACCAGTTTGATGGTGAGTACAAGTGGAGCCCATTCTTCTGCTCTTGTGGTGCTTCACTTTGGATAATGGGCTTAATTTTAATCCAAGAAAGTGTAAGAGGTGCTAGATCACTGTCGTTTCTTATGATTGAGTAATATTCCATTGTA
>RJWJ010048482.1:0-10585 GCA_004363605.1 Indri indri | reverse complement strand
AAAAATAAAAAAATAAATTAAAAAATGTGATTTAATCACACATACGAAAAAATGTAAGAATGCTATGTAGAGCAGACCATCTTGAGATGATTGGGGACTTTCTGTCAAGGGACATACCATCTCAGGGTAAGCTGACACAGGAAAAAAATTAGTAATTTTCTAGTAAAAAATTATTCCTCTTTCTCTTCTAAGCTCTTGGCCTTATAGCCAAATCCAACAGAAGCGACAGAAAGCTACAGGGCATGGGCTTGCCCAGTGGTGCAAGTCCTTCAGGTAAGCCTCGCAGGGCAGAGAACAAGATGGAGAAGGGACATGGAGGGACAGATGGAAGATATTTGGCACAGCAAGGCAAACAGACCAAATAAAACATTTGATAAAGGAGGGGCTAAATGGAATAAATAAGAAATATCAGGTTTAATAAATATATTAATGTAAATGATTATCTTAATGTATTTTAAAACAGAATGCATGAGTCTTAATAGAGAATATACATAATGTTGAGGAATTTGAATTATGATAGTTCCTGTCTTAAGCTACAGGTTAGAGTAGGACAGGATGGGTAAAATGGTTAACTTCTGGTCTCACTAGGTATACAGGAAAGATAAAAGACATTACTTCATTTTTCATCCTGATGTTTAGAAGAAAGCTATATGTGTTTTGGAAAACTTAAAAATTAATATAAATAGACCCGAAGTATATTTTCCAAATGACAGGAGAAAATTTAAATTGTGCATAGCAAAAGGTAGAGATTTTTTAAAACACAAAAAGAAGATTGAAGTAAACCAAAAGATATTTTTAACAGTAAATTACTGCACATGTTCTAATCTATCTAGTAAAGCTGAAAACATTCAGATCATGTTAAAAATTTAAGAGTGTACTACTTTAATGAGACATAATTAAAAAAAGAAATAGAAATTATATTATTCATCATGATCTATAATAATTGTTCTCAAAATTTTTCATCTTAGGATCCCTCGACCCTCTTAAAAATTATTTAGGCCCCCAAATAGCTTTTGTTTACATGGATTATATCCATGGATATAGATTGTATTACAAATTAAAACTAAATTTTTCTTTTGGTCAGGTTGATTGATCTATATATAGTAAAATTCACCCTTTATGTGTATAGTTCTATGACTTTTGACAAATCTAAGCTTTTGTGTAACCACCAGCACAATCAAAATACACAATATTTCCATGTCTGTTTGTGGTCAATCGCCTCTCTTCACTGCCAGCCATGTTTTATGGCTGTATAGTTTCGTCTTTTCCAAATAATCATATAAATGGAATGTTATATTATGTAGCCTATAAAGTCTGACTTCTTTCAATTAGTGTAATGCTTTTGAGATTGATATATAATGTTACAAGTGCCAGTAGTTTGGGTCTCTTGATTGCTAACTAGTATTCAATCGTTACGAAGAAACCATGAAGAAACCATGAAGAAACCATGATTTCTTCATCCATTTACTGGTCAATGCATATCTAGTGTTTTCCAGTTTTTGGTTATTACAAACAAAGCTGCTGTAAACATTTGTTCTGGGTTTCATGTGGACATATGTCTTCATTTCTGTGGGTAAAGACACAGGAGTGGGATTGCTGTGTCCTTTGGTAAATATATGCTTAATTTTATAAGAAATTTTATAAGAAACAATTCCGAAGTGATTGAACAATTTTGTATTTCCACTAACGATATATAAGAGTTCAACTTAGCATTCTCACCAGCACTTGATATTGTTAGTGTTTTAAAAAATTCTTTTAGCTATTCTAATAGACATGTAGTATCATCTTACTGTGGTTTTAATTTGTGTTTCCCTAAAGACTAATGATGTCGAGCATATTTTTATGTTCTTATTTGCTATGTGTGTCTCTTCTTTGGTGATGCATTATGTCTATTCAAATCTTTTGCCAATTGGGTTGTTTGTTTTCTTCTTCTTAAATCTTGATAGGTTTCTTTTTTTTTTTTTTTTTTGGTATCTTCTGAATATCATCCTTTATTAGATATGGGTTTTGCAATTATTTTCTTCTACTCTGTGGCTTGTCCCTTCTTTCTTTCCTTCCTTCTTTCTTTCTTTTGTTCTTTCTTTCTTTCTTTTCTCTTTCTCTCTTTCTTTCTCTCTCTCTCTTTCTTTCGCTTTCTTTCTTTTTAACAATGTCATTCACAGAAGTTTTAAAATTTAGATGACGTCCAATTTATCAACTTTTAATTTTATGGTTCATGATTTTGTATTCTATTTAACAAATCTTTGCCTAACTCAAGGTCACAAGGACTTTCTCCTGAGTTTTCTTCCAGAATTTTTCAAAACAAAAAACAGAAAATTTTAAAACACAAAAATACACAAGCACACATTCTATTAATTGTAAGAGTGATGATGTCATCATATGTCATGTAGTCTGGAAAGTTCCACTGCACACTCTTGAGACAATGAGAGTAAAGAACACAAATAACATCTTAGAACTATCCTGAAAATATTCACCTCAGAGCTTCTAAAAGCTCAGGGATACCCTAGGATACATAGGAGTCCGTGGATCACATTTGAGAATCACAGATCTAAAATGTAAAGACAATCAACCACAAACTATGAATGGCAATATCAAATTTCAAATGAAGTAAAATTCAAAACAATACACTACAGAAGACAAAAAAAGCACTTTCATTTTGGTAACCTTTCCTTTACCCAATGAAATTATAATAGCTGTAAGTTTTATATATCAAATAACACATTTTCTGAATATATTTTGGAAGTCTAGAAATACGAGGATAAATTAAAGTCATTGCAATTGTACTTGAAGATTATATACCTCTTATTATACCTCTTTATTTCTTTAGCAGATAAAGAGGTCAATAATATAGATATAACATTTTCAGTCTTTTAAAGAAAAGGTATTATTTGGACTATGTGAAACTATATCGTATACACAGAAAACACAACTTTTTAAAAAGCATTTATTGAACATTCAGAAACATTGTTATACTAGACCTCTGTTTAGAAATTGTTACAAGTTGTATTATTTGAATAAATGCCATAAAATTAGAAATTAATCACATAAATTGAATGAATATGCAAAATAAAATTTATAGAATATTTTTTAAATAATAAAAAATACAATGCCACCTGAATAAACAATTGAGAAAATAACAAATAAGAGAATAATACATGCCAAAATATGTAAAAGATGGCCAAAGTCTTACTCAAAAGCAAACACAGAGCCTAAACTTTTATGTTCATTAAACAATAAAGATGGAAAATAAACCTTGAAGCTTTCAAAAAGAATAACAACAGATAAGCTTGAGTAAAGGAGTGATAATTGAATAATAGTAATAAAATCATAGCAAAGGAAATATAAAAAAACTCTTTGGAAAATTTAATGAAAAAAAGGAAGAAAATGCAAATAAAATGTTATAAATAAAAGTGAATATAGCAGGAAATGATGAATATTTTAAAAATATTAAGTACATATATAAAATTTTCCTATTAATTTGAAAATCTTAATGATGCAGATATGTTTTGAAAAGAGAATTTACAAAAATACTATGAAGAATAGAAAATCAAAATGTATCAATAATTGTAAAAGAAATTAAAAAATAAATAAAACTATTATCACAAAATATTGCTGGGACTAGCTGATTTCATAGGAGCATTCTTTCAAACCTTGAAGGAATTGCTAAATGGAACACTTGAACATCCTGTGTGAGGTTAATATTCTGTTCAGATAGCATTTTATATATTTAGCCAAATATATTTAATAAACCAGGGGTAAAACAAATCTGAAGAGTTCATTAACACAGGACATCTTCAGATCTATAATATGCTAATATACATTGTGAATCTCTATAATTTATTTGACCATAAGTACTCCCCTCCCATTTTTTTTTTCTTCACCAAGCTATATACCTATTTTAATCATATACAATGTTTGGCACGCAGGTGTTCTAGGCACTGGTATGTTTTAGTGTTCTCAGCTAGTAGAGAGACTGTCAGAGACTAATCTTCCTAATTATCATAGATGTTGAAATCCTAAATAAAGGAGATCAAACTGACACTGGCTGGGTGTTCACAGAATCATTCATCATCATCTTGTCGATTTTATCCTAAGACTGCAAGGTTGATTTACTATTGTGAAACATATTAATATAAATACATTAACAGGTTAGATTTAAAATATAATAATTTAAACTGATAGCAAGGTAGGCGCTAATAAAACAAAAGACTGGAAAATATTCCTCTGCGAAATTGAAGAAAGCTTGGTTAGGAAGCTGGTGAGATTGCTGGGTGGTGGGTTATCTCAGATCTTGCTAGTGGGAGTGTCAGTTGGCACAATTTTTCTGGGAACAATTGGGTGACTTATGTATTTAATATACAGCAAATTTTTTAAAAAATTTACTATCTAAAAATTTCTTAGATTATAAGAAGAATGGTGAAGAGAAGAGAGGCAGGAAGAGAGAGAGAGAACGTGAGTGAACCGGCGGGGAGGGGAGAATGTTGGTTAATAGTGTCTTTAACTTAAACATTTGCACCAGGTCTTTAGGACAATCCATCAAGCCAGCCCCTGCCCTCTCTTCCCTGACTCTTGCTCCCGTAGCCAGGAGGCTTTAGTGTTAAGGAAAATGAAATTAAGTCTCCAAGTAAAAAAATCATTACTGACCTCCAGGTAAGCGGTGTGTACATGGTTATCTGTGATCGTGGGTTAACATGTTACTGAGATCTATCAGGAAGACAGTCTTTGGCTCAGTGGCTGGGCTGAAGTAGCCAGGCTTTCCCTGAACAGTAATAACCTGAATTGCTCTATTACCAGGTTCCTGAGAACTGAAAGTGCTCACAGGAGAGGCCAGTTTACCAGCAGCTTCCCCGAAAGTCCAGAGCCACCACTGAAAGGGACAGCCGTGCTTCTTCAATCAGAACTTCCTTCCTTTGGGACATTTAATGCTGACGTGTTTTTCTGAAATTTAGAAATGCATTGCATTTTGTTGTCATTTGTTCCCTGGGTTCAGAGTGTCAGCCAAAGCTGTAATGCAATAATATCTAAGAGGCGGCGTTTTTGGTTCCCCTGCAGTCTTGTAGCCACAGTGTCATGCTAATGCGTCTCCTGCAACATCACAAAGAACTCATAATGCTGGCGGGGGGGGCGGGGGGGGGCGGAGCCCTGAATGTCTTTTACACCTATCCTTATCCTCAAGGTCAGCAAGGATGCACCTGGCAAACATAGATGCTGTAACCTAAATCCTGCCTACTCACAAAGACTTGTCTCTGATTAGGTTATTTGAATAAAACATTATTCAGAATCTCACATTATACAAGCTCACGTGCTTATATTTAAAAAAAACCAAGGTTTTATGGGATATGCTATATTCTAAAAGATTCACTATAGTTTACCAGTTGTATATTTTACTTCATGTTTTACAGACTTTTGATAGCAACAGCAATGAGACCACTGAGGAATATTTCATTTGCATTGAATGTAATGAGAATGTGGATACATGTATAAGTATTAAGACAAAAAAACACCATGAGCTTGCGTATGTATGCACCTCCCGCCCCTGTGTGCATGCGTGTGTTTTAACTATGTACATATTTCCATGGCAACAGCTGGAGATGCTGTAGAGCAATTAACAAAATTTGACCAATTATTTTAACCAACCTTTTGCCATTTTGAGATTTACCATGATATGTGCTTACTTAGAGTTCTGCTCTTCCTCCTTTCACCACAATTTTAGGACTTGATGCTCATAGCAAAGGATAGTCAATTAAATACTGAAAAACCACTCCAAAGTGACTTTGACACTGCTATGTAGCAATGATGATTAATTTTTCAACTGGCCTTCATTTAAAGGCCTAGAGCAATTTTTTTTTTGTTTCATGAGAAAGAATAAGCGAGTAGCAGAAGGTTTCTATTGCAAAGACTTTATTAAACTAAAATACTCTGAAGCATATGATTTTAGAACGTAATTTTATCTTGCCAGTACAAGTTAATAATGTCATTTACACTACGCGGGATGAGATGGCAGCCTCAGAATAATGGCACATTCTAGAAAGTCATTAAGCTAAATATTAAAAATGTTGTTTTATACTTTTTGGTATATAAATAAATTCTGGTGCGTAACTGATAATCTGGATGAGAAGCAAGGCATGGCTGTGAAAAATCTCTGGCCAGTGCAAATGTAGGTATGGTCTGACTGCTTTTAAGGTATAGTCTTGTGATTGATTCATGGCCCATTGATGTGGATGATGCTAAAGGAGTAAAAAGTGTAAGTTCTAATTGAAGAGTCACCAAAAATTTACCGTATTCTCTTGGGCTAGTCACCTACTCTTCCAGTGCCTCAGTTTTATAATCTGTAAAATGGGGTCATTTGGACAATGAAATGAGAAGAGATATGATGAAGCCACTTAGAGGATATTGCTAAAATGGTATTAGGAAAAACAAAGGTAGTGAAGTGGACGATGGCCAGGTTAGCCACATAGCCTTGTCATAAACGTTTATGAGGATAAATTTGTGCGAAAGACTTTTTAAAAAATGAATGTATTTTTAAAAAGCTCTTTGAGGAGCATGCTCTGCTGATCTCTGAGTATCTGTTCCATTTTTCTCTGTTAATTGACTTTTTAGTCTTACAAATAACTTTCGCTCCCTCATAATTTTACCTTGTATATGTCTCATCGCTGTCCTTCCAACGTATCAGTTTTAATTTTCGCTCCTATCTAGTTCAATTTTCTGAGAAAGGAAACTTACTGGTTCACGTATCTTTCAAGGCCAAGCCATGGGTCATATGTCTTTAGCCAGCAGATAGATTGAGGTAGTACCACCCCCAGTGTAACCAGCTCTGGTCAACGTGGGTGAAGAGTTCATACAATACAAAGCATTGCTGACTAGGCAGCAAGAAACCACAGGCTGGGCAGTTTCACTAGTTAGAGTCTGTGGACAAGTAGGTGCTGATAGATATCTCATGTTTGTCTAGACATATAGAACTATTTCCAGCTTCCTAAAGGTGACACGATCCTTCTTTCCTGTGGGCCTTTGTAGATGTGATTTTTCCTGATGCATTTCTGTAATGGCTCTCAAACTTTGCTCAGTACATAAGCTTACTCTCTTGATTTGAACCTCCAGTGGCTCTTCCAATATGGAACCGTGTCTTGGCTCTCACTCCACAGGGCTTGCCCGTGTGTGCGTTTAATGAGCTGTGCTAGTTGTGTGTTGGGGAAACAGAATCTTGACAGGTGGGATGAAGGAAACTAATATGAGTACATGTTTTCTTTCTTCTGATTGGGTAAAAACAGTTTCTCAGCAACATCATGCTATTATGCAGCCATTTATTCCGCTTTTTGATTTTTACAACATGAAAAAGAAAAAAGATCAAACTCAGAGAAAAAGGAAGTTGAAATGGCAAACTGAAGGTGTCTCTTTCATTAGTACACTAAGTGCAGGAACTTGAATAGCCTGGGAAGGAGAAGAGATTAAGCTTTCTAACAAGCTGCTCAAGGAAACTTTGTTGGGAAAAAGCTTGACGTTGGAAAACAAACTACTGAGAGGTGATTTTGACTGTCTGGAAAAGGTAGAACTATCCAGGAAGCTCTTGAACGGCACCTTAGATTTGTTTTCCTTTCAAAATTGTCTCTAAAATATTTTTGCTGCAATAGTTAATACTGTTCAAGGTCAATTGTTTTTATAACATATTATTTTGGGGAAAAAAGATAAAATTTACTTATCTCTATGTTAATCAAGTTAGCCAGAGTTTTAAGCCTTACAGCTTAGGTCATGTGACTGACACACTACTGCCACCTTTTGGAAGCTCTCTTGTCTTATAGGTTGGTCTTTTCAAGTCATTAGAAAACTCAAGTCAGAATCTATAAAATTATAGATATTTAATATAATGAAGTAATATAAAATAATGGCAGTAATGAATGTGGTAATGGAAAGATCCAAGACTTCACTTACTGTGCAAAAAAGAAAAAGAAAAGGAGAAAAAAAACCCATTGACTTTGATGTCTGAGAGGACTGAATTAAATTTTAGAATCTACCTTTTATATAATCTCAAGCAACTTTTTTCACTCATATATTCATTCATCCACCAAGTGTATAATGAGTGTTCATTATGTACCAACAACTGTGCTGGATGCTAAATATACTGAGGAGCAAAACAATATAATCCATGCCCTCCGAAAGTCTAATCCAGAGATTACTGTGAATTGGTATTTTAAATATGAATACAGTTTTATTTCTTATTTTTGTCAGTCTAAGAGAGATGTGATTAAGTAGTTTAATTCCTTTCCCCAAATTTAAAGAGTTATTCTGAAGATTAGAGACTTTATAACATGCTCATTGTAAGTGCTTAACACATTGTAAATATTCATAATAAGTGGCATTTATTATTTCCATAGTATCTTCTAAAATTTTAGTCTGGGATTAGGGCGGTACTAGTAATAGATAAATTTATGTGAAGAATGTGATTAACTGAGGTTTTAAGTTACTTAAATCAGAGATATAAGTACACCAGGTAATGTGATACAATTTGTGTTATGTATAAGAAGAATGATTTTCTCCCAGATGATCATATATGCCAGAAATTCTTTTTGGAAGTCACTGGGAAATAAATTATAAATATATAACACTAATTGTTCTAGAAAGGCTTTATTAAAAATAGGCTTTTTATGAGCTGTTTAAATGAAGGGAGGGAGAAAAGTAAATGAGTTGAGACGGGGAGGATGTTCTGAGTTTAGAGTGCAGCTTGGGAGAAGGCTTGACTGTGGGTGGGAGTGGAATGAAAATAGGAAAGAAGGCTGTTTGCACATGTGCTCGTAGCAGAGCGGAGCTCCGCAGAGGAATAAAGGAAGCTAAAGAGAATGAAGGATAAAGGGGCAGTGATTAAGTAGATTAATTCTAGTCGGAAGTGTAATAGATAACTTCGTAGTGCAATAGTATAGCCTTTGTTAAGATGACGGACACAAGTGGGGGAGGGCGCTTCGGAAGTGGGACCGTGTCCCGGTGGAGGAGCCTTGGTTCCTAGAGACTAAAGTGAGACAGATGCGGGACCCTGCAAATGGTAGGAAAGTACCAGTTCTTGGAAATTCTGCCTGGGATTATAGCAATTTACCCTTTCTAAACGTTTGGAAGAAGTATAACTCTAATCCTAGAAGATATCTTGGCAATGGCAATGAGTTTCGCTTCCTGGAAACTGAGAGGCCAAGATCGCAAACTGGGCTGTAGGAATTAAGGAGGAGAGGGAAGGAGGAAGGGATGGAGGGGGAACAAGTTTAGACAGAAAACAGGTAATATGGGTCAAGCACACAGAGTCTGGACATACAACCAGAGGCTACCAGACAAAGGAAGTGGGAAATTTTTACAGTGTGACTTAGCTTGAGCGCTAGGTCCACAGAGGGAACAGGAACGGCCCCTGGGAAAAGTCTATTTTGGACTTTGATATTGGACAGAGAATCTGGACAGTGTATCTTTAAACCAGTCCAGGTAAAAGACACTCAGAGCTGTTAGCAGGACAGAGACATTCAGTAAGTCCTACAGAAAGAGTGGATGAGAAGATTTGGGAAATGCATCACCTGTCTGGGAATATTAGAAAAGATCAGCTACCTTTAGAAACATCTGAGAATCATTTTGCATTTCTTAAGTCTTTTATATGTCACCGTCTATGTCATCTTTCATCAAATGTAGAATGTGAAGAACTGGCATAAAAACGTGGCTATGTTTTCCAAGATGATCTCAACTAGAGTGTGGTTAGGGGAAAATCTAAGATGATTCTGCTGCATGTGGAAGTGAGGCTCCAGCTCCTTACAGACACTGGGCAGATTTTACAAGTGTCTCACAGAGCACTAGCTATGATCACTTGAAATATGTAAATAAATTGTTTCTGAAGTAGTCATACTGACATAGTTCTTCTCGGTTCTTCCCAGAATTCCCAATACCTTAAACTGAATAAACCCAATACCTTAAACTGAATACTTGCAGTATTCTTTAATTCATTTATTTTTAAATTCATTCTGCAAATATTTATTAAGTACTTACTGTTTGCCAGGTACTGTTCTACGTGGTGGGAATATAGATGTGAATAATAAAGTTTCTGCTCTCTTGGAGTTGACATTCCATTGGTGATGGATGTGCGTAGGAAAAAAAGAAATAAGTTATAAGACACACAAGAGGTAATTTTCGGTCATGACATGTGGGATACAGAAAATAAAGTAGGATGATATGATAAAAGGGAATGGGGTGGGGTGGGCCTTGGGTGATAAAATCCCTCTGGGGTGGTGACATTTGAGCTGAAACTTGAAAGACAAGACTGCCGGGGCAGGTGGGATGGCTGAAGGGAGACAATTCAAGGGCTAAAAGCAGAAACAAGCTCGAGCTCGGTGAAGTCTCTGGAAAAGGAAGAGGGTGTGGTGAGAGAGGGAATTGCTGAGGGAGATAAAGTTGGAAAGACATGGTCAGCTCATATAGGGATTTTATTCTCAGTGTAGTGGAAAGCCATTTAATGAAGAGCAACTTTTTTTTTTAAAGGCCAAAATATATCCTTTATTACTGATAAAAGTGATACTGGATAATGTGACCAAAATATCAACTTTATTACTGATAAAATTGATATTTTGGA
>RJWJ010048481.1:0-10583 GCA_004363605.1 Indri indri | reverse complement strand
GAGTGGCCAGGACGGGAAGGAGAATGCCTTGGAAGAGCTCCAGCTCCCGGCCTGTTCCTTTCCGGGAAGGTGTGCTGTGGGGAGGGCCAGGAGAGGCAGAAAAGTCTGTCCTCTCCAAGAACGGACTCCCGCACCTTACTCCTTTAATGCTCCCTCCAGGGCCCGTGCCATGGCAGACTTTCCCCAAATACTCGTTCCTTCATTTTCATGCCTTCATTCAAGAAGAGTAGCAAGGCCCAGTGACCGAGGCACGTCTTTTGTCCCCTTCCACTTCACATCCCCCACCCCAGTTTTTCCCTGCCATCCTGACCACGTTCAGGCTTCCCCAGGGTCCACTCGGACCCTGATTTGCTCCTGGTGAGGTGCCTTGGTTTTGTTTCCTCATCAAGTTTCTTCTGTGACTCTCTCTGAGCATCCTCTCTCTGCCTTCTCAGCTGCTTCTCCTCCCTTCCACCCCCAGTGCTGGAAGGATGGATTTTTCTCTTCTAAGATGCCTCTGGAGCCCCATGGGTTGCTCCCCAGAGGCATGAGAGTAGAGGCCTGATCCCAGTGGGTGTTGGAAGCCCTTGAGCCTTTTGCCAGGGCTAGAACCGAAGCCTCCCCATTGGCCCAGCCCGGCTCTACTGGTGAAGGAGAGAATGAAAGAAGAGCCTCACCCAGTGCCTTCTTCAGCCTCCATTTTTCTTTCCACAGTGTCCAGCCTGTTTGGAGGATCCTCAGACAGCGAGTTCAGCCTTGGAGGAGCCTGACACCTCCACCACATTCACACATTGGCCTTCGGCTGCATTAGTCTGAGGAGGCAGGTGACTGCTTGCGGGGCCTCAGCAACTGGAGGTCCAAGCTTTCCCTGCCTCCCCTCAGAAGCCCCCACCTCCCCAAGCCACTGAGTTCCCAAGTCATGTCCCTTTTACTATAGAAGAGCTGAACTTTCCTCTCTCTCCATTGCCCCTACCCTAAGCCACTGCGGTGGGGCCCTGTCTGGTCTCCTTGTCTCCTGTCCTGGTCCTCAGTGCATCTCCCACACAGCTGCCCCAGGGAGTTTCCCCAAAAGTAAAGCTGGTTCTGTCCACCTATGGGAGATTCTTCTTTCAGTCTCTTTGTTCCTCCCACAATCAAGTCTGAACCCCCTGCCTTAGTAGGGCATTGAGCAATCTGCCCCCAACAAGACGCCTCTCCTGCCGCTCCACTTTAAGTGTCTGGCCACATAATGCTAAGGGGTTCCCGGAATGGAGTCTGGTCTTCCATGCTTTGATGTTGCCTACACACTCTTTCCTCTTCCTGGATTTCCCTTCTCTTTCCCTTTAGTTGCATGACTCCAGGTCTGCTCAAATGGCTCCACCTAAATAAGCCTTCCCCATCTGCTGTTCCCAACAGCATGTCAGTGGTTCTTGTTTCTGTGTCCCTAGTGCTCTGTGAGCTTCCGACTCCAGTGGCATCTGTCACACTGATCAGGCAGAGTCTATTCTTTCTACCTGGTCCTCCGTGAGATGGCTAGCTGTGGCAGGATGGCCTCTGGGTCCCCTCTGTGGCTTGGGCACCAGGCACATAGGAGGCACAATGAGGGACTCATTACAGATGTATTGGATGAACATGGTATGGAAGCTCCGCAACATAGTAAGTGCTGGGGACACTACTGCCACCTGGCTTCAGAGGAGTAAAGTAGAACCAGCTTTCTTGGGTTTCCTCTTGCATGGTGCTGTCTCCATGGAGAGTGGGGCCCGGGGCCTGAAAGCCAAGCAAACACTCAGGATTTTTGGCCTCATGATATGCTTATAAAAGCCCCCAAGGAAACAAAATCAAGATTTTGGAGGATTTTTCTTTCGAGAAAGAATTCTTCTCAGCTTATATTTAGAATGCTACAGTATCTTCTACCTTGTGATTTGACTGACAGAAGAAGTGTATTTAAGCTATTTTTAACTTGGAATCTTAGGAAGACAAAAATCTAGTGATTAGATCTTTGGAAGCTATTGTGTAATTTTTAAACTTTGGTAAAAGAACATGTTTGAAGGGAAAAAAAAAGCCAGCCAGATTGATGTGTTTCAGGTTTTTCTGTAACTTTAGACTTTTATTCCAAAGGAATCCATTGTCTTTAGAAAGGCAGCCAAGGGTGTGCGTGCGTGCGTGTGTGTGTGTGTGTGTGTGCGTGTGTAAAACTCACTCCATTCTCCATAAATAGCTTCAGATTATGGTCTTCACTTCAAGAAAACATTTTAGAAAGAGCTTCTTTCACTCTGTTGACAGCAACAACAAGAATTTGTACAGGGCCTTAGCAAACTTCACTTTCCCATTTACTTTTTTAACAATCTTATGGGGAAGTGATTACAGACAGTCCTCAACTTATGATGGTTCAATTTAGGATTTTTCAACTTTATGGTGATGCCAAAGCAATCCACATCTCAGTGGAAACCATATAAGCTAAGCTATGATGTTCAGTAGGTTAGATGTATTAAATCCATTTTCAACTTATGGTGAGTTTGTTTATCAGCAATAATCCCATCATAGGTCGAGGAGCATCTGTACTGTGATGATTATTTTCTCTGCATTTCAGAAAGAAAAAAATAGAAACAAGAGTGGTTGAATGACCAACCCAAGACCATCCAGTCAGTAGGTGATTATAGGTGGTATTTAAACCCAGATTCTCTCTCCTAAATCATGTTTTTCCATTTTTACTTTGATGCCTGAACGCAAGCCATTTGGGCTATCCTCATATTGACTGCTGGAGACCTGTGAGGACTGTGTTTGTTACCTACTGCTGCACAACAAACCACCTCAGTGGTTGCATAAAATAGCAACCATTTTAATTATTCTTACAGATTCTCTGAGTCAGGAGTTTGGACAGGGCACAACAGGAGTGGGTACCTCTGCTCCATTAAATACAAGGCCTGAGCTACAAGATGTGAATGGCAGGGAGAAGGAATCATCTGGAGGCTTTTTACATGTCTGGTACCCGGGCTGGAATGACAGAAGGCAGAGCTCAGCTGAGCCTGTTGACTGGAGCCCTTACATTTGTCCTCTCCATTGGCTTGAGTTTCCTCATAGCATGGTGGTCTCAGGGCAAAATGGTCTTCTGATGTGGTACTCAGAGTTCCAAAAGAGAATGTTCCAGTGAAGAAGGCAGAAGCTTCATGGCTTTTATGACTTGGAAATCACATATCATCACTTCTGCCATACCCATTGGTTGAAGAAGTTTCAAACCCAACCTGATTCAAGAGGAAAGGACACAGACCCTGCCTCTCAATGGGAGGGGTGTCAAGAATTTGCAGCAGTTTTTGAAACCCACAGCAGACTATTTCTCTTCTGGTTAGATTGATCTAGGTTCATTGCTGTTGAGAAGAAAGGTTATGAACAAGATAATCTCTACAGAGACTTGCTAGCAGTGGGCTCTGGTAATACCCTAGATTTCTCCATCTACATGAGAAGGGAGGCATTCCAGATTGTTCCATTTAGTTCTCCCTGGCAGTTCTGGGTCATAGAATAGGTGGCCCTTGCCATCCTCTACTGGAGATAAGCACTCAATACTTGCATGTCTTCATGTAAGATCTGGCACCAGCTAGGCTAGGTGCTTAAGTATTACATGGTTTGAGGATTCTCTGCCTGCTGTTCATAAGCCATAACACTGCGTCATCTTGGAGGGACTCGGAGTAAAGGTATTGAGAACCTCTCTAAAAGAGGAGAAGCCAAAATGACGGATTCCTGGGAATTCAAAGCACCTTATCCATGAGCTCAAATTGTTCCCCTCCTTCAAGGCTTGACCAGGAAGATAGGCACAGGACAGGCAGGATTTCGGACCTTGCAGGGTCATCCTTGTTGGGCCAAGCCATTGCTAACACATTGGGTCCCCTGAAATACATATTGACCAGCTGCTTTATTTTTAGTAGTCAAAAGTGGTCCCAAATGACCTTTCTTACCTCATTTCCCACTTGGTGTTCCTCTCACCAGCACTCCAGCCATGCTAGATTTTGTCATTAGATCTTCATAACTATTATACCTGTACCAGTCAGCATGGGATACATACATGGGTTGCATTGCAGTAACAAACATTCCCCAAATCTTAGTGCCTTAAAACAATACCAATTTATTTGCCACTCATCTTGCATGTTCATCATAGGTAGTCAGGGGTCTGCTCCATGTCATTGATAATCATTTGGCAGAAGGAAAGGGAGCTCTGCAGAGTCTCGCATTGGCAATTAAATGCACTGGCTCAGAAGTGACATGTATCACTTCTATTTACAACTCATTGGCCAGAACTAAACTCATGGCCTCACCCTACCTCAGAATTGCCAGGAGGTACAGTTCTACCATGTGCCTAGAACACAGCTAGAAAAAATGGCAAATTGCATTGACTACCACAATGTTCTCACTAAATGAGTGCTGATGCCCTCTCTTTAGAATGACCTTTTCTTCTCCACGTTTTCATTCATGCATCTGCATCCACCTGCCCACTCATCAAATGTTTAGTGAGCGTGTATCCTGTGCCCAGCTATTGCTCTAGGTGCTAAGCATATGCAGATAAAAAGGTTCTCTGGAGAAGCCCATAATCTTATTGGAGTTGTTCAAAATCTATCCAGTTTTTTACGGCTGTAATTAGATTCTCCATGAAGACAGCCAGTATTAATGGGTTCTTCTTTAACAACGTGTCATTAAAAGTTAAGCATAACAACTGTTATTTAGTTATTATTGAGCCCTTACAATAAACCAGATAATGTGCTAAGAGTTCAGTTTAACCTACCGTACGACTTTGAGTGGTAGGCTGTATTATGCCCATTTACAGATGAGTACATTTAGTCTCACAGGGGTTAAGTTATTAATACTTGTCCAATGTCATACAGCTGCCAAGTGGCAGAGCTGAGGTTTAAATTTGGGCTGAGTCCAAGTCCTTAATCTTTAATGACTGCATTACACTTATCTTTAATGCTCATGCAATTTTTTCTCTGAATCATAGACCTGGAAACAACAAACAGATGAAGGTTCTTTGCAGTTGTACTGTGAGTGCTTAGAAAGCAAGGGTTGTTTCCAGTGACTTCGGATCATTTGATTCCTTTTTGATGAATGGATGAAGGAGGGAGGGAAAGAAGAAAGAAAGGCTAGAGGAAAGCAAAGAAGGAAAGAGAGAGGGAAGGAATGAAGGAGGCGGGGAGAAAGGCGAACTGATTTCTCTTAACGTGGGATGAAAGTCCTGCCAGTGAGGCGATGTGCCCGCGTGAGAAGGCAGGCACATACCCGCGTCCGTAAGAAAGGTGTTCTGTGCCTCACTGAGGTTCTGATCATCAGCTCTGTCCCTCAGCCTGCCAGTTCTGCGCCTCATCACATCTCGTTACCACTGAAGAGGTTCTTCAGTCTACCACGTCTGAACCAACTACAATTAAATACACAGATGTATTCCTCCTCACTCAGCTGCTAAAAAGGAAATATTTTTGAAAAATATGACAACTCAGTATCACAGCTCAGAGATACTGGAGGAAGGAAGAAAGGGCTACAAAAGAGGCATTAAACAGAATTTTTAAAGGTCATTCTCTGATTTGGTGTGTTACTTTCCAAAGTGATATTTTGAGATTAAAAAAAAAAACTGTGAATGTAACAATTATGGCTAGACTCTGTCCTGTGCAGTTAAATAATGGTTTACATAAGGGATCAACAGCAGTTAGCGAGGCCTGAAAACCTTGGCTTTCTCTGCAGCCTGGCCCTGCATGCCCAGGTCCAATTTGTTTCCCACTATTGCTTGGTCTTTATCAGAGAACCATCTGCAATCCTGTGCTGTTTTTATCTGCCGCCTGAGCCATCGACTATGTCCTGTATATCAATATAAGGCTTGAGGTAACCCAGATTCTTCTAATGCACTATCTCGACATTCTAATAAAGAGGCCCCTGCTAGTGTCTCTTGGTCTCCAACCTCGAGGGTCAAATTGCTTTGTTCTGTGTTCACTCCATCAGGGCGTGTGCATATGTGTGCACGTGTGTGCGCGCGTGTTTACGCCCTTGTCTATGCATGCGTGTGTATGTCTGTATGCGCATGATTATGCATATACTAGAGACTCCTGTGTTGGCAGCTTTCATCCTGGAGATAATGTGTAAGTGCCTAATTGCATTTGCTATTTAGCAATTAACCACTTGCAGGTGCAACTAGTTGTGAGCACAGTTCTGCATGTGTGACTAATTGCAGGTGTAAAATATTCACCTCTTCAGTTCCCTTCACGGCTCAGTGGGGCTCACTGCTAATTCTCCCTCACCATCTGGGTTTAGACTCATCCTCTGGCCAGAGCATCTTCTCAGGAGAGAGGCCATACAAGGGAGGCAGAAACACTGTTTCAGAGGAAGAAGGGAAATGGAGGTGTAGGGGAGAAGGGGAAAGCTGGAGGGACCCTGCAGGGAGTCAGAAGTGTAGCCGGTGAGCTTTGTTCCCACTGTGCTGCCTGTGCAAAGCAGAGTTGTAGCTGGGTCCTTGGGCCATGGATCCTCCACATCAGGGCCTGGCACCTCCTTGGGTGAAGATCCCTGTGAGGAGTGTTGGCTTTCTGAAGGGTCTACAGAGGATGTCTCCCTCTCCTAAGACCCTTTGCTCAGGCAGTGATCCAAAACCTCATGGACAGGTGGTTTATGGAAGTCAGGAAACTTGGATTCTCTCTGCAATATTGCCACCATGCTGTGGCTGCGTGATGGTCTCAGCAATTCATCTGCAAAGTTGGGGTGACCCTCTCCTCCACCTTCCTGGTGGAGGGTTAGGTAAATGTGACTCCAGTTCTGGACTTGCCTGGTGAAGATCAAATGCTGTGTCCTGCCAGGGAGCAGGGTGACTCTTGGGTGGCCAGACAGAATTTCTCATTTATAATATTTTCATGGCAAAAACCCCCAAAGGGATCAGGGGCTGAAGAAGTAAGTACTAGAAGGGATCCCTGACCCTGGGCTTCACTCTCTGTGTCTGATCCTCCCCTCCTTGCCAGAGGAAAGTGAAGGCCTGAGCATAGCCTGAGAGGACTGTCCTCCAGGCGAGGGTCTCTGTGGCCCCGCACTTGTGAGCTGCCTTGCAGCTGGGCTCTCTTCCCCTACCCACCAAGCCATGCCACCATGCCTCCATGTGGACAATGGCCCTGACAGTAGCCTTGCAAGAGCCCCTCTCTATAGCATGAAGCCTGGTGGGATGGGGCTTCAGGAAGGGAGGAGGGGGAGGAGGCAGGGTCCTGCAGACTACCCTGCAGGAAGTGACTTGTCCCCTGGGACTCTTGGCCTACCCTGTGGTGGGGCTCATTGGAGTGCACAAGCAATTAAAAACAGCTTTTGGTTGGGATGGAGGTGAGTAGGGCCTTTATACCTTATTTCATGAAATTCCAAAGCTCTTTGAAAACAAGAAGGAGGGCTTTTCTGCACCTACCAGAATTTCATGCTACTTTTGTCTCAGATTCCTATTCTATAAAATGAGATAAAATAGAACCTATTTCATAGGGCTGCAGTGAGGAATAAATGAAATGAGTTCAATGCTCAGCACATTAGCTGGAACAGAGCAAGCCCTCACTAAGTATTGATTACTTAAGTTACTCTTATTATTGTTTTTGTTCTTACTTTTACTGAGGCTCCTTTTATCCAAGAACACCTTTCTCTACCCAGGTCCATTTGGGATTGGCGGGGGGTGGGGGGGGTGGTGGTCAGTGTTATCCATTGACTTTGAATGACAGAAGTCCATAATTCTGAGATCAGCATAGTTTAAGCCTGAATCATTGGCTTATTCATGACAGTAATGACTTTGGGGCCTGCTGGGAAACCCCTGGTCAGGAGTCATGCACAATTCCAGCCAAGCAGAAAACATGTTTGCCCTAGATAATGGCTGTCAGACACGAATTTCACTCCCAACAACTTGGGAATGAGACACAAATAAGGAAGTCTGCATTTTGCCTGTAGGCTTAGATTATGAATTCAGGCTTAACCATCAGGTCAGGGTGTGATAACTCAGATGCCAACTCTTCAGCTTTATTCCACGATCACAGGGAGTGACTCTTTTCCAGATGATTAAAGAATGTGAGTGCTGGAAGAATCCCTCATGATTATTCCATGAAGCCATCTTTTTCATTTGGAAAAAGTAGTGACAGTGTTTAGTGAATTTATCAAGGGTACGCCAACTAGGGGTGCTTTATCTCTTAGATGGTTCCTTTTAAGTTGTCCTGTCAGCTGCAGTGCAGCCTAAACAGGCTTCCCCAATTGCCATTCTGCACAAATAAGCATATACATTGATATGTGTCTTGTCTATGTGCATGGCATTGAGCATCCCAGCCAACATGCAGCCAGTTCCAGTTGTTAGCTTGAGGGACCGAGGCTGAGCATCAGCCAGAACACTTGGAAACACCCAAATGATGTCATGATCCAACATACACAACTGGAAAATGGAAGCCTGGGACAGAGCACACTTAACTCTTCAGTTCCTATTGGACCTTAGTCCAGCCGTGGGCTCCAGACTTTTGGACCAAAAATGTTCTCTAAAATATCAGATTACTATTATAAGCTTTCCATTTAAGGATATTAAAACACACACATACACACACACACAGACCCTAAACAAAAGCAAGAGAGCTACTTTCCATCACTGGTATATCATTCTTTAAAGCAAGGTCAGTTTAATACCAAAAAAAAAAAAAAAAGATATAATCTCAAAATTTAAACATTTAAGAATTTAATCTTTATGAAAATGTTTGTCAAAATTCAGTCTTCGTGAAAATCTCACTACATTACATTTATCCTCTTGTATTCAATATGGCCTTCTCACCTCTGGCAGATCCAAGTGTGGGAACAGCTGGACTGACCTGATCATAGGATGACGGCCATTCCCTTTCTTACCTTATACAACCTGTCAAGATACTTACCCAGAGGAAACTTTAATCATAAATACTGGGCACTTACTATTCTCCAAATGTTAGCTTGTCGTGACAATTATAGTAATAACAGCAATAATAATAAAACAATAATTGGTAACATTTATTAAGGACATAATATGTGCAGGCACTATCCTAAGTGCATAACATGCATTGACTTACCTAATCATCATAACTGTCATGGACTGAATTGTGTACCTGCAAAATTCCTGTGTTGGAACTTTAACCCCAATGTGATGGTATTTGGAGACAGGGCCTTTAAAGAGTTATGGGGCCATAATCTGATAGGATTAGTGTCTTTATAAAAAGAGGAACCAGAGAGCTCCTTTCTGTGCACACACATAGAAAAAGGACCGAGTGAGAAGGTGCTGTCTGCAAGCCGAGGAAAGAGTCCTCACCAGAAACCAATCCTGCTGATGCCTTGAGCTTGGACTTTCAGGCTCCAGAACTGTGAGAAAATAAATTCTGTTGTTTAAGCCACACAGATTATGGTATTTTGTTATGGTGACTCGAGACGACTAAATCAACCACCCGATGGGGTACATCCTTTTATCAGCTCCATTTTGCCAAGGAAGACCGCGAGTCCCAGAGGTGTGACTAGCTTGCCCAAGGTCAAATAGAAATCATGGAGTTTGGCCTTGTTCGAGTCTTGGCTGGTATCCATCTAGAAAGATGGCCTTACACTGGGATGGGAGGGAGGCCCACATCCTAGCTCTTCAGTCTAAGCCAGTAGCTCTGTCCTTCTGAGCCACTGTACACGACTCTGCTGTGGAACTCTTGCCAGCCCAGGGGAGCTGTTAAGTAGAAAGAGAATGATATAAAGTCCTGGGCTCAGAGCTGGACACAAAGGTAGGAGGGAGCTGAAGAGATGCAAATGGGATTTGCTGAACAAATGATTGACTAGTCCTTGCGTTGGCATTCCTTTGTCTTCAACTTCATGTTTGCGATCTTAGTCCTGGGACAGTCTAGCTTCGTTGTTTTTCAAAAAAGAGTAGCTAGCCTAATCAAATGAGTAAATATGAGCAGGACTAATCACTGTCAGGTTCTATAAATTGTGTCTTGAAGTGCTAACTGCCCTAGTAAGAGCATCCACAGTAAATGAATGCACCATTAGCCTGAAAACAGGACCATCAATACCGGAAGATGCACACTCCTCCCCGACCCGTGTATCGCAGCTGTCATGGCCACGGCAGATACGCAGTGCAAGTATTCAGGTATCCCTGTCAGTGTGGTTTTTACTTGTATTACTCACAGTGATTTGTATGTACAGTAATCCCTCCCCAACCACAGATTCTCTTTTTATGAAATTCTGGTATCCTTGGATTTATTTCTGTATGCTGGGAGAATTTCTGTTCCACGATACTAAGGTTTTGAGTCACTGCTGTTGGGCATAATTTAGAAATAGAGAAACCTGTGGGTGTTAGGAGAAAAGAGAGTGGGCGGAAGGCAGAACAGAAGACGTTTCACGGTTCAGTCTTGGAGGAAGACTTGAGAGTGCTTTCTGGTATCTGTGTCTGCTCTGGGAAGGGGATTGAGATATGCCTGACCAGAGAGATCAGAGTTCTAGGCCAAGAAGGGGGCTGAAGAATTAGACACCTACGGAGCTTTTCTGAATAAGTTAAATAAAGATTCCTGCAAATGTTTCAAACTTCCTAATTACGGTGTGTGTCTGGCACCACAGTGGAAACAGTGAGGCAGGATCAAGTAAAGGTGACATACATCAGAAAG
>RJWJ010048480.1:0-10577 GCA_004363605.1 Indri indri | reverse complement strand
AAAGATTAATATGTAAAAATTAATTGAATTTCTACATACCAGCAATAAATAATCTGAAAATGAAATTAAGAAAACAATTCTGTTCACAATAGTATAAAAAGGAATAAAATACTTAAGAATAAGTTTACCGAAAGAATTGCCAAATATATATAGAGAAATCTACAAAAACATTGCTGAGAGAAATTAAGGAAGATCTAAATAAAGTGACAAATAGTCCATGTTTGCTATTACTAAGATAGCAATTCTCCCAACTTAATCAATAGTTTTAGTACAATCTCTACCAAAGCCCAGAAGGCTCCCCCAACCCATGACCAGCTTTTCCTAAAATTTATAAGGAAATGCAAAGGACCCAGAATATCCAAAACAATCTTGAAAAAGAACAAAGTTGGAGGGCTTCAAGCACTGATTTAAAAATTTTTTACAAAACTATAGTAATCAAACCAGTATGGTACTGGCAAAAGGACAGACATCTAGATCAATGGAATAGAACTGAGTCCAGAAATAAATCTTTACATTTATGGTCAATTGATTTTCAGTAAAGGTACCAATGCAATTAAGTAGGGGAAAGGATAGTGTTTTAAACAAACGGTGCTGACAGTTGAATATCCACATGCAAAAAAGATGAATTTAGACCTTACCACCTTACTTCACAATATATATAAACATTAACTCAAAAGGGATCATAGGACTAGATGAAAGAGCAAAAACATAAAACTTTTTAAAGAAAACATGAGAAAATCTTTGTGACCTTAGGTTAGGCAAGGAATTGTTAGATACAAGAGAAAAAATTGATAAATTTGATTTTATCAAAAGTTAAATTTCTTCAAAGACACCATTTAAGAAAGTAAAAAAGACATGCCACAGATTGAGAGAATATTTGTAAATCATTTATTTGATAGAGTTTATATCTACTATATTTAAATAACTCAATAATAAAAAGCCAAGGAACTTAATTAAAAAATAAGCAAAAGATTTGAATAGATATTTCATGAAAGAAGATATATGAATGCCTAACAAGCATATGAAAAACCATTCAACATTATTATTAGGGAAATGCAAATATTAAAACCATAATCAGACACCACTTCAAATCTACTAGAAGGGCTATAATTAAAAAAAATAGGCAATTACAAGCATTGGCAAAGATGTGGAGAAATCAGAAACCTTAAATACTGCTAGTGGTAGTAGAAAATGGTACAACAACTTTGGAAAACAGTTTATTAGTTTCGTAAATAAACATTAAATTACCATATGACCCAGAAATTCCACTCATAGGTATATAACCAAGGCAAGCAATGAAAATATGAGTGCACACAAATATTAATACTTGTACACAAATGTTTATAGCAGCCATTATTCATATGAGCTAAAAGGAAGAAACAATCCAAATGGATTAGTGAATGGGTAAATATGATGTGGCATATCCATATAACGAAATATCCATATATTCAGCAATAAAAAGGAATGAACTACTAATACATGTCACAATGTCAATGAACCTCAAAAACACTATGTTAAGAAGCCAGATGGAAAAGACTATCTTCTATACGGTTCCATTTTTATGAAATATATAGAAAACACAACCCCATAGAACGCAGATTAGAAGTGGTTTGGGGCTAGAGGTGAGAAAGGGAATCGACTGCAAATGGACACGAAGGATCTTTCTGGTGTGATGGTAATGTTCTAAAATTGTATTGCAGTAATGATGGCACAACTCTATAAATTTAGTAAAAGTCATTGAATTATAAACCTAAAATGAGTGAACATGGTATGTAAATAACACTTCAATAAAGCTGTTAGAAAAGCCAAATATGAATAGGCTCCAAAAAAGGATGTGTATAAATGAAATGTTCATAGTAACTTTAGTCATAATGGCCTCAAACTGGGAACAACCCAAATGTCCACCAGTGATAAATGGATAAACCTCTTGTCATATACTCCATATAATGCAATACTACTCAGCAATAAAATGAAATGAATTACTGACACTTGCAAAAACATGGATGAATCTCAAAAGCATTATGCTAAGTGACAGAAGCTGGACACAAAAGACTGCTTACTATATAATTTCAATCATATGAAATTCTAGTAAAACTTATAGTGATAGCAGATCAGTGGTTCTTTCCAGGGGGAAGGGGATGGGGGAAGGGGATTGCAAGAAGATATGAGGGAACTTTTTGGGACGGAAGTGTTTTGTATTTCGATTGTAGTAGTGGTTATATGACTGAATACATTTGCCAAAATTCATTAAACTATACCCATACATTGGTAAATTCTATTATATGTAAATCATACTTCAATAAAGCTGATAAAAACCACAAGGAATGGTCTTCATTGGGAAAACTGAGACGAAAGTATTATGACTTGGAGATAGATAGATAGATAGATAGATGGATGGATGCTCTATGAAAAATGTATAGGAAGGTGGAAATACATCCTCATCTTTTTCATGAAGTATCTTTTTCACCAGTGCTGGGGCATTAAGTGACCAAATAATTTAGAAATAAAAAAAAAATGCTACAAGTCCATGCAACTGAATACAGTGTTCCTTTGTGGGGTGATGAAAATGTTCTGGAATTAGATAGTGGTAATGGTTGCACAATTTGTAAATATACTAAAAATTACTGAATTGTACACAAAGGGTGAGTTTTGTGGTACGTGAATTGTATCTCAATTTTTAAAAAGAAACTCAAGGTGATTAAACACACAGCACAAGCCTTTGTATTCTTTTGTTTTTTGATTTTTTTCTTTATTTACAATATAGGCATGAAACGGAGGAAGCAGGGGATAAACAATGACAAACGAATATTTTGAATATATTTTTATTTGTGAAGTTTATTTTTGGCATGTAGCTGTTAAATAAAGTTTGTACCCCCATAATACTCTGAGATAAAAAAAGTAATAGAAAAATCCTAAGATAAACTAAATTAAATCCAGCCTTACATTAAAAAAATAAAGCTAAAAGGATACACTGGAATGTGTTACTGCTATCATTAATGCGATTAACTGCTTTTTATTTATTATTATTATTTTTTCAACATAAGGTATTTAATATAGAGAAATGCTTACAAGGTTAGATTGCTGAAAGAGCAAGGGAATACTGAGGTATCACAGAGTAACTTGGGGAAGCAGCTGCCACACCTAGGAATGAGAAACAAAGGATGTGGCTGAGGGGTTATCAGTGCCTCAGTGGAGGAGTTGGCCCTCTGAGGAGGGAGCACTATCTAGCTCTTACTGGTTCCTATCAAAGGAGCACCACAGGCATGGTTCTGGGAGTGCTGAAAGGACCTGGAGGCTGGAAGTGGAACCAACTGCACTCCCTGGGCCCAGTGTTACTGAGGCTGAGGTGATACGGAACAGCAAGCAAATAGGAGGTGGAACTTTCCTCTCTTTCCTGCCTTCCAATCTCCCTTTAGTAAGAAATGAGTATAAAGTCCCAGTTGAAGCATCGCAAAGCAGAATATGGAAGTACAGGTTTCGAGTCAGGAGAAAATGGCTTAATAACAGTCATATCAAGGAAAGGACATGCAGATACTTACTCTCACCTTTACATACTTTTGCATTGGTTGAACTGGGTCTATGGTGACCAAGCCTTATTTATATTTTCTTGAGATATGATTCACATACGTTTTAAAGCATACAATTCAGAGTTTTTTAGTGTATTCACAAAGTTGTACACTTAACACTGCTAATTCCAGAAGATTTTCATCAGCCCAAAGGGAAATCTCCTATCCTTTAACTATCACCTCCCATCCCTTTACACCCTCTCCCCACCCAGCTCCAGGCAAACATTAACCTACTATCTGTGGATTCGTCTATTTTGGATATTTTATACAAATGGAGTCATATAATATGTGGTCTTCTTTGTTTGCCTTCTTTCACCTAGCAAAATGGTTTTTAAATTTTTTTATTTTATTTTAATAGATTTAGGGGGTACCAGTTGAGTTCTGTTACATGTACATATTGTATAGTATATTGCATAGTGGTGGAGTATGGCCTTTAGGTATACTCATCACCCAAGCAGTGTACCTTGTATCCCATAGATAATTTTTCGTCCTGCAGCCCCTCCCACAGTCCCTCTTTCTGAGCCTCCAATATCCATTATACCACTCTTGTGTGCCCTTGTATAGCCATAGTTTAGCTCCCACTTATAGGTGAGAACATGTGGCATTTATTTTTTGGTTCCTGAGTTACTTCACGTAGGATGATGGCCTCCAGTTCCATCCAAGTTGCTGCAAAAGACATTCTTTCATTCTTTTTTATTGCTGAGTAGTACTCCATGACACATACATAACACACACACGTGCATACACACCCACATTTTCTTTATCCACTCATCAGTTGATGGGTATTTAGGTTGATTCCATATTTTTCCATTGTGAATTGTGCTGTGATAAACATAAGTACAGGTATCTTTTTGATATACTGATTTCTTTTCCTCTGGGTAGATTCCCAGTAGTAGGAATACAGAATTGTATGGTAGATCTACTTTTAGTCTTTGAGAAATCTCCATACTGATCTCCATAGAGGCTGTACTAATTTATATTTCCACCAGCAGTGTGTAAGTGTTCCATTTTCACCACATCCATGCCAACATCTATTGTTTCTTGATTTTTTAATAATGGCCATTCTAATTGGAGTAACGTCTTCTTGTCGTGGTTCTATTAATTTGCATTTTCCTGATAATTAGTGATGTCGAGCATTTTTTCATGTTTATCGGCCATATGTGTATCTTCTTTTGAAAAATGCCTGTTCATGTCATTTGCCCACTACTTAATGTTTTTTTTTTTCTTGCTGAGTTGTTTGAATTCCTTCTATATTCTGGATATTAGTCCTTCATCAGACGCATAGCTTGCAAATATTTTCTCCCATTCTATAGGTTATCTATTTACTTTTTTGATTATTTCTTTTGCTGTGCAGAAGTTCTTTAAGTTTAAGTACCATTTGTCTATTTTTTTGTTCTTATTGCATTGGATTTTGGGGTCTTAGTCATACATTTTTTGCCTAGGCCAATCTCCAGAGGAGTTTTTCCAAGGTTTTCTTCTAGGATTTTTATTGTTTCAAATCTTACATTTAAGTTTTTAATCCATCTTGAGTTAATTTTTATATGTGATGAGAGATAGGGATCCAGTTTTATGATTCTGCATATGGCTATTCAGTTTTCCCAGAACCATTTATTGAATAGTGTGTCCTTTCCCCAGTCTTCTTTTTGTCTGCTTTCTCAAAGATCAGTTGTACGTAGGTATATGGTTTTATTTCTGGGTTCTGTATTCTGTTCCATTGATCTACATGTCTACTTTTATGCCAGTACCATGCTGTTTTGTTTCCTATAGCCTTTTAATGTTCTTTTTGTTTAGATTGCTTTGGCTGTTTGGGCAATTTTTTGGTTTCATATGAATTTTATAATTGTTTTTTCTAACTGTGTGAAAAATGACATTGGTATTTTGATAAGAATTTAATTGAATCTGTAGATTGCTTTGGGCAATACAGTCATTTTAACAATATTGATTTTTCTGATCCATGAGCATGGGATGTTTTTTCATTTGTTTGTGTCATCTATGATTTCTTTCATTAGTGATCTGTAATTCTCCTTATAGAAATCTTTTACCTCCTTGGTTAAATTTATTCCTAGGTATTTTATTGGGTTTTTTTGCAGCTATTGTAAATTGGATTGAGTTACTGATTTGGTTCTCAGCCTAGTCATTGTTGATGCTATTAATTTTTGTATGTCGATTGTATAACCTGAGACTTTGCTGAATTCATTTATCAAATATAGGAGTCTTTTGGAGGAGTCCTTAGGGTTTTCTAGGTATAAAATCATATCATAAGCAAATAGAGATAATTTGACTTCCTTTTTTCCAACGTGGATGCTCTTTCTCTTGCCTGACTGCTCTGGCTAGGACTTTTATTACTATGTTCAATATTAACAGAAGTGGTGAAAGTGAGCATCCTTGTCTTGTTCCAGTTCTTAAGGGAAATGCTTTCAACTTTTCCCCATTCCATATAATATTGATTGTGGGTTTGTCATATATGGCTCTTGTTATTTTGAGGTATGTTCCTTCTATGCTGAGTTTTTTGAGAGTTTTTATCATGAAGGGAAGCTAGATTTTACCGAATGCTTTTTATGCATCTATTGGGATGATTATATGGTTTTTGTTTTTTAATTCTGTTTATGTGGTGAATTATATTTATTAACTTGTACATGTTAAGCCATCCTTGCATCCCTGGGATGAAACCCACTTGATCATAATGATGTGCTGTTGATTTTGGTTGGCTAGTATTTTGTTGAGGATTTTTATGTCTATGTTCATCAGAGATAATGGTCTGTAGTTTTCTTTTTTGTTGCATCCTTTCCTGGGTTTGCTATCAAGGTGATACAGGCTTTGTAGAATGAGTTAGGGAGGATTCCCTCCTTCTTGATCTTTTGGAACAGTTTCAGTAGGATTGGCACTAGTTCTTCTTTGTATGTCTGGTAGAATTCGACTGTGAATCCATCAGGTCCTGAGCTTCTTTATTGGTGGGAAATTTTCTTATTACTGATTCAATCTTATTACTCATTACTGGTCCATTAAGGAGTTCTGTTTCTTCCTGGTTCAATCTTGGGAAGCTGTATACTTTCAGGAATACATCTATTTACTGTAGGTTTTCTATTTTGTGAGTTTGTATAGTTGTTCATAATAGTCTCTGATAATCTTTTGTATTTCTGTGGAATCAGTTGTCTCCTTTTTCATTTCTGATTGTGTTTATTTGGATTGTATCTCCTTTTTTCTTGTTTAGTCTAGCCCATGGTTTATCAATTTTGTCTATCTTTCTGAAGTACCAACTTTTCATTTTGTTGACCCTTTTTTGGTCTCTGTTTAGTTCTGCTCTGATCTTTGTCATTTCTTTTTTCCTGCTAACTTTGGGTTTGGTTTGTTCTTGTTTCTAGTTCCTCGAGGTACAATGTTAGGTTGTTAATTTGTGATCATTTTACTTTTTTGATCTAAGCATTTAATGCTATAAACTTCTCTCACAGCACTGCTTTTCCTGTATCCCACAGGTTTGGGTATGTTGTATTTTCATTTGTCTCAAAAATTTTTTAAATTTCCATCTTTATTTCTTTGTTGACCTAGTGATTGTTCAGGGGCATGTTGTTTAATTTCCATGTATTTGTATAGTTTCTGAAGTTCCTCTTTGTATTGATTTCTAGCTTTATTCCACTCTGGTCTGAAAAGCTACTTGATTTTTAGATTTTTAAAAATTTGTTAAGATTTGTTTTGTGGTCTAAAATGTGGTCTATCTTGGAGAATGTTCCATGTGCTGATGAAAAGAATGTATATTCTGTAGTCCTTGGGTGGCATGTTCTGTAAATGTCTATTAGGTCCATTTGCTCTAAAGTCCAATTTAAGTCCAATGTTTCTTTGTTGATTTTCTGTCTCAATATCAGTTTAGTGCTGTGGTGAGATGCTGAAGTGCTGCACTATTATTGTGTTGCTGTCTGTATCTTTCTTTAGGTCTTATAATATTTGTTTTATGAATCTAGGTGCTCCAATGTTGGGTACATATATATTTATGATCATTATATCCTCTTGCTGAATTGATCCCTTTATCATTATATAATGACCTTCTTTGTCTTTAACTGTTTTTGGTTTAAAGTCTGTTTTATCTGATATAAGTATAGCTACACCTGCTTGCTTTTGATTTGTGTTTGCATCAATATCTTTTTCTACTCCTTTACTTTCAGATTATGTGTGTCTTTATGGGTAAGGTAAGTTTCTTGTAAGAACATATAGTTGGATCACCCTTCTTCATCCATTCTGCCAGTCTGTATCTTTTAACTGGAACATTTAATTCATTTATGTTCAAGATCAATCTTGATATGTAAGGCTTTGTTTCTGTCATATTGTTAGTTGATTTCTAGTTGTTTTATAAATTCTTTCTCTTTTTTTGTCTGTGGTTTTCTACACTTCTGTCATGTTATCATTTAATTCTTTTCCTCCTTTGTGTGATTGTTTTATAACACCTCTGAGTTTTATATTTTATGTGTTCTCATGATGGTGAATATTGACCTTTTATTCCCATGTTTAAGGCTCCTGTGAGCATTTCCTATATGACTATCTAGTGGTGACAAATTCTACCAGAATTTGCTTGTCTGGGAAAGACTGTTTCTTCTTCCTTTATGAAGCTTATTCTTGTGGGATATAAAATTCTTGGCTGACAGTTATTTTTCTTTCAGTATTTTGAAAATGCCATCCCATTGTCTTCTGGCTATAAGGTTTCTGCTGAGAGGTTCACTGTTAGTCTGATGGGGCCTCCTTTATAAGTCACTAGACACATTTCTCTTGCTAATTTTAAAATTCTCTCTTTTGCTTTGACTTCAGTTATTCTGATTATAGTATGCTATGGTGAAGTCCTTTTTGCAGTGTATTTGCCTGGGGAATTATTGGACCTCCTGTATCTGAATGTCTAACTCTCTTGCTACTCTTGGGAAGTTTTCATTGATTATTTCCTTAAATTAGGTTTCTAAACTTTTTGACCTCTCTTCTCACTTGGGAATACCAATAATTTGTAAGTTCAGTCACTTTACGTAGTCTTAAATATCTTGAATGCTTTGCTCATTCTTTTTTATTCTTTTTTCCTTATTTTTGTTTGACTGGGTTATTTCAAAATACCTGTCTTAATGTTCTCAGATTCTTTCTTGGTTTAACATATTTTTAAAGCTTTCAATGTGTTCTGTATTTCCTTAAATCAATTTTCAGCTCCAGAATTTGTTTTTTTTTTTTTTTTAAGATATCAATCTACTTGGTCAATTCTCATTTATATCCTAAATTGATTTTCTAATTTCTTTGTATTGTTTTTTCTTGTATCTCATTGAGCTTCTGTAGAATCAATATTTGGAATCCTTCATCTGGCATTATAAGGAATTCCTTTTGATTGCGATCTGTTACTGGAAAAAAATTGTTGTAGTCCTTTGGTGGTGTCATATTTTCTTGATTTTTCATGTTTCCTATGTCTTTCCATTGATATCTGAGCATATGATGTGGCAGTCACTTGTTCTATTTTTTTGGAATTGTTTTTGAAGGGGAGAATTTTTCCCTGAAGATGTATTTATGTTATTGGTTGAGTAGACACTTGGGCTTTGATTTTGGGTACCTGCAGTAGTGTGGTCTTTGCATGGTTTCTTAGGCAGATACCACTTATCCTTAGTACACAGGGTCAGTGGTATCTGTGATTCCCTGGGTGGCTTAGGGAACAGTTATTAGTTGAGGCTGCGGTGAAGTTTTGCTGGGGACTTGAATGTAAGATGAGCCAGTCTTTGGGCCCCAGTGGTGGAAGCAGTGGGCTAAGTATGCCTGATTTTAGGACCCAAGGCAGATTATGCTGGCAATGGTGTTAGTGCATCCTATGGGGCCAATTCTTGGGCCTTTAGGAGGAGGCTTGCTCAGAAACTAGTAGTTGAAGCAGAGGGCAGGTGTGTGATGTGTGGGAAGGTTCTCAAGCCACAGAGCAAGCTGGTGTGCAGTGTGAGGTGGTAGTGACGGTGAAACCATCCACAAGGACCCAACTGGTCTGTGTTAGTATTACTGGTAGCTGCAATGGATTGGGCAGGCTAGTCCGCAGTCCCATAGCTGCCTGTAACAAGGTGGTAGTATTGTCCAAATGTGATTAGGAAAACTTGGTCTCCCCTTTCTATTCCTGGCTAAGTGGCAACTGCAGCCATGTACCTTGAACTCAGGCTGAGGGTGGGGCATGGCTCATTAAACTCTTGAAATGGTGAAGGCTGTGGGCTTGCAATCAGGAGGGCAGGAGATTAACTGCTTTTTAAATTGCTAGCCAAAATTATTTGTAATTGTAAAAATCAAGGATAGTACCTGTTTGTTTTTGAAGTTCCTTGCTGTCCATAGCCACTTGAAGCCACTTTCTGATAGAGTAGTTGCCTGTTGGTTAAATGCATCTGAGGCTTTACTCTGGGCATGATTGATTCGATATGATTATAGTTGAGGCATAAGACCTACAGGAAGAATATCTTACTAATCAGACATCCTAGAAACTATTAAAAATGGTATGGATAAAATATGTAATATACCACATAATTTAATAACATATTAATGTTAAAAATAACAAATTTTTATATCCAAAATTATATGGATTTATTTTTGAATTTTTTTTGAGACAGGGTTTTGCTCTCTTACCTGGCTATAGTGCATAGCTCACTGCAACCTCAAACTCCTGGGCTCAAGCAATCCTCCTGCCTCAGCATCCCTAGTATCTGGGACTACAGGCATGTGCCACCATGCCTGGCTAATTTTTAAACTTGTTTTATAGAGATATGGTCTTGGTATGTTGCCTAGGCTGGTCTTGAACTCCTGGCCTCTGATGATCCTCCCACCTTGGCCTCCCAAAGAGCTAGGAGTACAGCCATAAGCCATTTCATCTGGCCTGAATGTGCTTTTGATTATCTGACATGCTAGGAAATTACAACACTTCGGATAAAATAATGGAGATCCTAGAAAGCTATTCAACTTTCTCAATCTGCGCTCCTGATTTCTCCAAGCCCAATCGGGGATAAAATAACCCCTTAGTGGAAGAGACTAAGG
>RJWJ010048479.1:0-10575 GCA_004363605.1 Indri indri | reverse complement strand
GAACACCTATTCTGTGTCAGGCTGCATATCAATACTGGGAATGCCACATAAGTCAACAATAATGCTATTCCAGTAACAAAATGTGGCACAGTAACTCAGCCCTTCATGGTACAACGGGGGTGCTAGCATGCTCTGCAGTGAAACCACCGGGAATTATTCTGGCTTACAGCCTATTAACTTTTACCACTTCCTTAATACAAAGAGAATTTTATTACCAATTTACCCAGCAGGTTAAATTAATATTTACAACAGTCATGGCGGCCAAGAGGCATTGTGAAATTTCTAGATGTGCCTTGTCAATGTTAGATTTTTTTCTTCCTCATCTTGTGGTCTCTTGGTAGTGTTAAATTAACCTAAATCTCGCCTGCGGGTGCCTCCGCACTTGAGTTCTTACGAACGACAGCCTGGCTTAGTATGGAAACTAACTGAAAACCTAACTTGGGAAGTTTGTAGCAAACAGCTGTCTCCACAGATTGCAGCAGCCTAGCTTCGGTCCACCCCAAGTGGCCAATGGATTCACGGGGGCAAACGCTGACCTGTAGCCAATTTGGGCTACACCTCACTTCATTTTCTGTCCATAAATACTGTCTAGCCACATTGCTGGCCGGGGTTCTTTGAACCTATTCTGGTTCAAGGGCTGCCTGATGGAATCGTGGATAAAAGCCACGATTTTAAAGATCTTTAATTTGTTGTCATTTTGTCTTTTCACCATAGTGACCAAAAATTTCCTTTTCTTACAAATTCAATGGGAATATTCCTGGGGCCACCACATCCTCAAACGCTCTCAAACAGCTGCTTTTCTCAGCCAGGTGTCTTCCTCGTGGGCTGAGAAGCGCTTCAGAGGCGATTGAGCAGGGCCCGTTCCGTGTCGCCCACACCCTGCTGCCAAGCTGGGGAGCAGCCCAGCCCCTGCAGGAGGGGCAGCGATGCAGTGAGAACCACCTGCTTCCAAGCCATTCGGGCATCTCAGAGGCCAGGCTTGGGTGACCCAGGAGCAGGCCCTGGTTCTGTGTCTTCTTAGCTGCGTGAACTTGGGCACAGAGCTGAACACGTTGCCGGCCTGTTTCCTCATCTGTGAAAATGAAGATGCCCAGCTCAGAGGGCTGCGCAAGGCCGGACGAGATGCCGCAGCCCTCTCGGCATGGCTCTTTCCTCCTGGCTAAGCTCACCCCCCTGCACCCCTGCTGGGGGTGGTCTGTGGGGAGGAACGGCTGCTGCAGGGAGAAGACCCAGAAGCTGGGGTGATGAGGGAAGAGGAGAGAGGGAGAGAGACAGGCTAAGAGGTGTGAAGATGATCCCACAGCCCTGCTGACAGCTGGAGGTGTGAGGCCGGGAGTAGGTGTGAGAGGTGGTTGGACCGGTCACACCACGGCAGAATGCAAGTTCCAGGGCAGAGAGTCGCACTGACTCTGTGTTGCTGCCGCCTGTGCACCAGGCAGACACGAAGCTATTTTGTGACATGGGCAACTGTGGGAACTGGCGTTTTCCTGCTCAAGGTGTTACCTGGAACAGAATGACCTCTTCAGAGAGTGTCGTTCAGAATATGTCCACTGAATATCTGTGACCTCTTTTGATCCTGGCAAAGTAGGTAGGGAAGGTGGGATCCCTTGCCACCCCACCCCCATCACAGGTGAGACCCCTAAGGTAGTAAACCTAAAT
The DNA here is from genome assembly GCA_004363605.1 of Indri indri. Taxonomy (NCBI): domain Eukaryota; kingdom Metazoa; phylum Chordata; class Mammalia; order Primates; family Indriidae; genus Indri; species Indri indri. The sequence goes on along the minus strand of RJWJ010048479.1, from coordinate 8,916 downwards.
GTCCCGGTGCCAAGGCAGACACAGCTCCGGCTGAGATGGACAGCCCAGGCCTCTGGACCCAACGCCTCTCTCTCTCTCTCTCTCTCTCTCTTTCTCTCTCGCGTGGTTGAAAGATCACCTGCGCAGTGAGGGCTCACCAAGAGCAGGTCACTTAAACAGCACAGTATGTTTGAATTGATTTATCTCCGTAGCTACTGAAAAAATAAAAACCGGAAACTCACACAGCAAGGGCTCAGGCAGGGTTCCCTGAGTGAGCTCTGAGCAAGCTGCTCCCTGCTCACCAGACCACACCCAGAGCAGCAGGCCACCACCGGGCTGGCGGGTGCACAAAACAAAACGGACAGCTGAACGGGCCACAGTCAAAGCGATAATGCAGTGCTATGGACAACAGCTCACGTGCCCCAAATCTACGCTCTGGCGTCAATGACAATAATTATCACTCATGGAGGGTTTACCTTGTACACATGCTACAGTTTGACAGGATGACTTATTGAGAGATTAAGTCGTGTTTCCACGTTCTTCTTCCTGTTGTTTTTTTCTCCTTTGCTATCCCACGTTTTGGGCTCCTCTGTCTCAGGTTGGGGACTGTGGGAGATCTTTCTTCAGGGCTAGGAGAGCCTTTGGATGGGAAGAGGAGGCAGATGCAGAGTGACAGCGGCTGGGGGGGACCCCCCAGGGCTGGCAGCAGGATAGACGTGTGTGTGGACTCTGCGAGCACTAAGGCCAAGCGCTGCCCCGTCAGTCCACACAGAGCCCCCTGCGCGGCAGGAAGCAGCCCAGAGGGCTTGGCTGAGAGGGTGCCCTGGGAGGCCTGCCCCTGCACCCAGGGACTGACGGTCTTTAGGGACCAGGCTGTCTGGGGCACCATGTGGGTCTTGGCAGTCACCCTCATGGACTAAAGGCCCAACACTGGCTTTCTGGACACCACAGATATACCAGTGACTCATGTGTGATCCCAGGACAGGGAGGAGACCCCAAACATGACTGAGACTGAATTTCTCACCACACAGGCAAGTTGATTTAATAGGATTTACAAAAGTTTTGAATGTGGCATTTTTTATACTCCCTGTCTTAGAGTAAAATTCATCACCATTAAATACATATCACCTCATTAAAAACTCACAATAATCCTTTAATAAAAGTAGATATTATCATCATCCCCATTTCACAGAGGACGTGGAGCCTCAAAGGGTTAAGTAACTTGATTACTCACAGCCATTACCTAGCAGAGCAGAACTTCAAATCCAGCACCCCTGCTTGGAAGGGTCGCCTTCCACCCAGCATCCTTCTTTGCGTAATAATTGGTTATGGAGTTTTCATTTGTGAATGTGGCTAAACCTTTACTTTGACATGGTTTCTCCTGAATTCCTTTATGAGAAATCGAATTCATCGTAGAGCACCACTGTGGAGCTCTGTTTGCTCACCACACCTGGACGGCACAGCTCCCTCTGGGGTGCACAGGCTGGAAGGAGACCAAGGCCCCTGGCTGCCCCCAGCTCCCTGCCCGCGACACCCTCTCACCTGGGTCCCCTCTGGTCCCTGGAGCTTCCTGACTTCTCCCTGCCTGAGGGAGAGGCTGTACCCGCTGCAGGAGGGCACAGAAGGACATGGAAGGTGTCACTCATTACACACCCCAAGCTGCCCACTTGCTCTTGGCCATGCAGGGAAGGGAAATTCAGGCTCAGTGTTATTAAAAAACTTTTTTAAAAAAGTAGAAAGAAAGAAACACCTATAAGAGGTCCTTTGTAACAGTTTGGTAACTGAACAGAAAAACCTTTGATAAACTCCTGGGAGAGCTTAAATCTCTCTCCTCTCTCACAGCAGGTCAACCCTGAAACAAGATGACCTATTCCACCAGCATCAATAAACCCCTAATCCTGGAGGAAGGAAGTGGGGTCTAGTTTCCACCGTTGCTATAAAAAAATCAGGGCTTTGTTTGTCGGGACGCTCTTCCAGCAGTTGTAACACACGCGGTTTGCTTTGGCAGGCAGCGCCTTCCGCGGACAAAGGGCCGTTTCACGGGCGCCGGCCCCGCTCGGCCGCGTGCTGTTCCTCCCCGCGGCCACTGGGTGGCGCCCAAGGAGCCGAGATCGCAGGGGAGGCCCGCGCTCCCACTTCGGTGCGGCCGCCTTGGGCACGTATGTCACAGAGGGGATGCGACGTGACTCCGAGGAAGCACAGTGGGGCCAGCCCGCCTCCCACAGACATTTTCAATATGGATAGTCCATGTTTTCTCTTTTATAGAAAAAAGGAATAAAAGCACATCTTTAGAAAGGATGTTTTTTACAGGTTGGGCATCCTTAATCCGAAAACCTGAAATCCAAAATGCTCCAGAATCCAAAACTTTGTGAGCACCCATATAACACCACAAGAGGAAAATTTCACACATAAGTACTTAACACAGACTTTGTTTCCTACACAAAATTATTCAAAATATTTTATGAAATTACCTTCAGGCTATCTGTATAAGGTGTAAATGAAATATAAATAAATTTCATATTTAGACTTGGAGCCTAACCCCACCAATATCTCATCATGTATATGCAGATATCAGAATATGAAATCCAGGCTGGGCGTGGTGGCACACGCCTGTAATCCTCGCACTCTGGGAGGCTGAGGCAGGAGGATGGCTTGAGCCCAGGAGTTTGAGGCTGCAGTGAGCTATGATGATGCCAGCCCACTCTAGCTCCGGTGATAGAGTGAGACCCTGTCTCCAAAATAAATAAATAAATAAGAATATGAAATCTGAAATCCAAAACACTTCTCATCTGGTCCCAAGCATTTCGTACAAGATATAACCAACCTGTGTTTGGAAAGTGCCAGGTTTAGTGCTCTGCAGAAGACCATCCTAGTTAAAAGTGTGTAAATCCAGCTGTGAGCAAACATAGCTTCCCAGCAGGGTGACTGGCTGTGCCCTTTCCCGCTTGGGGCCCACAGGCAGCCCCTCCTGTGTAGAAGCAGCTAATACAGTGGCATGATTACACACTTCCTGTCTTGTTACCTGAGACCCGTCCACCCCCCTGCCCTTGGGGGCATCCCTGTATTCTGGGTCCAGCCCCAGCCTGCCCTCCTCCCCAGGAACCAGGCATAGGGGTCGCCCACCCCCCTGGGGCTGCTCTCCTGAATAAACTTGCTCAGCAACCTCCATCTTAAAAACCAAACTGTCCTAGTAACCAGAAACCCTTACCTGGCGCCCCACTTCCTCCTTTAGCTGCTTCCTACCTGGCCTTTTCCTTCCCTTCCCAACAAACTGGGGGACAGGCTTGTCTGTGAGCACCGGCTCTGCTTCCTCCCTCCTATTCACACGAATCTGCCCCAGGTTAGTTTCTGTCCCTCCGTTCCACTGCACCTCACTGCCCGCACTCCCAGCTCCAGAAAATGTCTGTCCCTTTTCATGCGTGGCCTGTTCTATGTGATACTGACCATCCCGACCTCCTTCTTGAAATCCTTCCTCCCTTGGTTTCTGCCACACTCACATCCCTTGGATTTCCTCCTAGGCCCCACCCCTCTTCGGTCCCATCCTGGGACCCTTTCCCACAAAGCACGTGCTGGGTGTGGAAAGGAGCCCACAGAGGCCCCGCCAGCAGGGGTAAGGCCTTGGGCCTGGGAGACAAGGGGACTGGTGTTCTCGATCCCCTTTTATATTTGCTAAGTTAGAGCGACCTTGGCTAAGTATCCTGAGTACTACCTGGGTTCCCAGGAGCAGAGGATACTTGCGGAGGCAGTGGGAGAGCAGGGTGGAGACAGTGTGTGAAAGGTGTTCGGGGCTGACCAGTGGCCAGTTCCTGGGGAAGGCTGAGCGTGGTCATCGTCCCTCCCTGGGCTCCTTCAGGGGATGCTGGAACCCTGATGCCCTGGTTATCCACTGCTGCATAGCAAAGTATCCCCACGCCTAATGGCAGTAGTAGATCATCAGATCTGCAAATTGGGATAGCTTGTCTCTGTTCCACACGGCATCAGCTGGGGCCACATGGCAGCTGCCCTGGGGCTGGAGGACCCACGTACGAGACGGATGGCTCATACAGCTGGAAAACTGGAGCTGGCTGTTGGCTGGGAGCTCAAGCAGGGGCTGCGGACCAGGGGCCCTGCTCCCTATCCCCATGGGCTTCTTCATGATCTGTTGGCCTTTCTCAGTCTAGTCCTTTTCAGCTTGGGGCTGAGTGGGGAAAGGCACTGGATTGGGCCCAGAAGGTTATGACCTTGGCTTATGCCCACAGTTCTTTCTCCGCTCCAACTTTAGGAGTACTTCCATTCCAACGTGCTCAAGCTGGCAGCGGAAAGAAAGGCTGTCAAGAATTCACTGCCCCTTCCAGAAGGCCGGACAGGAGGGTAGACAGGCTAAGTGTCAGAGTTGCAAGGAGTCCCCAGCAGTCGGACACTTGCATTTGGGGCGAGAGCATCACCTGAGCGAGGGCAGGCACAGTGTGGGGCAGAGCTGTCAGCGTGTGGGGACAGCCCCGGTGCAGGCGGCTGCTTGCCAAGCACAGAGCAGAGGAGTTCCCACTGCCTGCCTTGTCGTTATGGGTGCGTTACTCGTACCGGAAGGATTTTAAGCTTCTTTTTCTAGTTCTTTCATTGTGTTTCAAAAGTAATAGAAATTCACAATCATGAGGCCCAAGCAGTCCAGGCATTTCCCTCCTAGGTGGTGACAAGGAAGTGAGACATCATGCCAACTAAGGTGGACATCTGTGTGGCAGGTCTTCAGCTGGAGCCACTAATTTACCTTCCAAATGCTGCCAAGCAACTATCGGGGGTAATGACTCTGTCTCACTGCAGACCCAGACCAATTCTGAGCCATGACCTTGAGTGACACTGTACCTCCCAGAGCTCTTCTATAAAGGGGAGAAAGATGGCAAGTCAGTGGAGTGACGCCTTCCAATTAGGAAGGTGACAAAGGACATAAATATACTAAGTACCAAGGCCAGGAGGGTGGAGGTAGCTCCAAGCCAACAACTATGGTGGCCTTTTTTCACCAATTAGGCACATTTTCCTGATAGAATCTTCTTCCTTTTGCAAGCATTGAATTAATTTCCTTCTCTCTCTCTCTCTCTCTCTCTCTCTCTCTCTCTCTCTTTCACACACACACACACACACACACACACCCTCCTGCCCCCTTCAGACCAGCTCAGCACGGCCTCCACCCAGAAAGGATTTATAAAGTCCAGTGAATAAGGTGAACATTTATTTTAAAAAGTTTCCACCGAGAGGCACGAGAGAGTCCAGGATGTCACCAGAAATCAGCTTGGGATCCTGGCTGTCTCTGCCAAAAACTGGTCACACGACCTTGTGAAAAGTCTACTGGGGCTGGGATTCACCTTCCCCAGAGAGAGCTCAGCCGGGAGGATTTGGGGAATTTTGTTGAAATTTCAGCCTTGACGGACGGATAAGATTTAGATAGACCAAGAGGGAGGTGGGGGGAGAGGGGCCGTCCCTGTGGGAAGACTTGCAGGAGATGGAGGAGGACACTATGGCAACCAGGCTGCCCTTGGCAAGGGAAGGGCTCAAACTTTGAATTCCAACTCCCCTGGGTTCGGCTTTCAGCTCCATTTATACGACCTTTGATAAGACCCTCTTTAAAGTCTCGGTGCTAATATCTAAAAAGTGGGGATTGAAATAGCTACCTCAGCCGAGTTGCTGTGGGAATTGCATGTGATAACGTATATACACAGCTGCTTGAGGAGTGGGAGTTCGGAGAAGACCCGCTATCGCTAGGAACGATGGTGTATTTGTGTGTTCAGAGGCCAGGCCACTAATCTGGTTGGAACTCAGGGTTATGTTGGGGGCAGAGAGAGATCAGCTTAAAAGGCAGGGGGGTGAGATTGTGGAATCACAATCCGAATATTGTGATTGGCACTAGAGGATTTTGGACGTACCACTTTCCAGATGAATAACCTGAACCCCCCAAAATGGAAGCAACTTACCAAATGAATGCTGTACTTGTAATATTATCTGAATATCTGGCCTTTTCAAGAATGCAAGATCTTTGAGGGCAGAGCCTATAACTTGTATATCTTTGCAAATCCCTGCAGAACCAGCACATAACACTGGTGCTCAGGCACTACTTTTTGAATGGGGGGGGGGGCATAAGCTCATTAAAGAAATGTGGTAACTATACCAATGGTTTAGTACTCTGCAGTTCACCAATTCATCAGATCAAAATCCATCTGTCTGAGATGGTTTAAGTGTAGAGATAGGTGAGCCAGGTGGCTGGATGAGATGGCTCCATAAAGAGCTCTGAGATTCTCTCTCTTTTGTCATTGGCATACCCATTTGAGAGAAACCAAAAGAAAAAGAGACTGGAAAAAAATGGATAATACCTGGTGCCAGCAAAGTTATGGTTAAACAGGCACTCAAATGCAATTCTCAGGGTACTATGAATCTGCATGAACCTTTAAGAAAGAAATTTGGCAATTTGCATTTGAAGACCTCTGGCCTTTGAGCCAATTATTTCACATGAGTGGATTGATCTTTAGACAATGTCTGAATTAAAGGTGGGGCCAAGCACGGTGGGCATCTGCACGGAGGGGATGACCCCTGGGGAATGTGGAGCCCCCATGATAGTGCAGGTGTTCACATGGGCACAGGGAGGGGAGGGCAGAGCCCAGGTGGGGCGAAGGGGCACAGCGGGAATGGGAGGGTGGATACACAGAGGGTGATGGATCCAATAGGTAAATATAACTGAGGGTGGCGGGAGGCAGGTTCTTGCTGTTGGACAGAGCAATTATAACTATGGAAAGAGAGAAAACCAGTTTGAAGTCCCAGGTGTTGAACTGCAAATGGGGCTATTGATGTGAACTCACGGTCGCACACTTTACAGGTGAATAATGCCCTCCCTTTGTTGTCTTAATTTACATTTTAAAAAGATTAATGAGCATGTTTTTCATTTGCTTACCCTCCAGCTTTAGCTCCTTCTCTGAAATGCCTGTTTATGTCTTTTGCCATGAAGTGTTTGGAGTGTTAGGAAACGTAGCCATTCATTCCTAATGAGCACCATGAATATTTCCCCTGTTCTTCAGGTCTACTTCATAGCCAGATTTAAAATTTTTTATTTGTTCACATCAATTCTTCCCCAGATGTTCTGTGGGGTTTGTGTCATGCTTAGAAACAGCTTCCTGTCCTAGGCAACTCCAAACAGAGGCACGCATGTTTCGGAGTCGCTGTGTGCGCTGAAAATCGGGGGCAGCTGGACTTCCTCCACCACGCGGGGCGGGGGCCTGGCCCCGGGGTCAGACTTTGTCACCGCGTGAGCTCGGGCCATTTCCGTCACCAATTCTCTGCGTCTCCATTTCCTCCCCTGTAGTGCGGGGCTAACAGTAGAACTCACCTCGGAAGGGGACGGTAAGAAGTCATTGAGGTGACTTCTTATCCATATGGGCACCTTAAATATTATGTCACTGTCCACCTTGCGCCTGTCTCGTGAGGTCCTTCGGAGGACAGGCGTGAACTTGGCCCCAGAGTCCCCGGGCGGGGCGCACGGCAGGGCGGGGGCTGGATGGAGCCCCGTGGGCTGCGGACCCGGGAGGCGCCAGGCCCGAGGGCGGCGCGGGGTTGCGGGAGCCTCACGTCCCCCGCTAGGCGTCTCTGTTCCCGCTGGGACCTGCGGCCGGCGACTGCGGGGACTGCGGGCTCGCTTCCAGAGCGCCAAGGAGGCCCGCCAGCTGCTTCCAGCCTCGCTGTCCCAGAAGGCTCCGTGTGCTTTTTTAATAAAGGAAATTAAACACACACGCTTACACAGGGAGAGAGCGTTTAAATAATTAACAAACGGAGGATAAAGGGGGGATCCCCCGGCTTTGGCGGGCTGGGAGCCAGCCGCGTACCCGGGAGCCGGCTGCCTGGGACACGGGGGACGCGGGGGCGGGTGACGCCCCCGCCCCGAGCCCCGCAGGCAGCGCCGCCTCCCCGCGCCCGCCGCCCGCACGTCCCAGCTCGGGGCGCGGGTCTGCGCCGGGGCCGCAGGCTGAGCTGCCCGCGCTCCCCTCCCCTCCCCTCCCGCTCCTCCGCCGCGCCTGGGGTGGACGCAAACGCGCCCTCCTGCAGGCAACCTGGGCTTGAAGGCGCTACCCCAGGGGAGCCTGCCCCAATTGCCCTCCCCTGGCTGCCGTGGCTGCCAAGCCCCTCGCAGACCCCGAGGGCTCCTGCAGGTTCGGCTCCTGCCCCGTGTCCCTCCCTGGCTCGCCTCTTCGCCGACCCGCATCCTTGCCCGCTCGCGGTTCTCCGTCTTCCTCGTTTCAGTGTCCCCTAAGCAGACATATCTAAGTGTTCGGGCTGGAAATAGTCCACATGTCCTTACCGGGGACAGGGGTGCCTTCCGCGTCGTCTTTCTTATGTTGTAGACGGTATGTCTTTCTTGATAACAGCTGAAACGCCCTATCCCGCGGAATCTTCCTGGCCAACTCCTCTTCTTCTTTCAAGACCCTGTCTCAGGAGCTAAACTTTCTTCTTTCTTTCCTTTCCTTTCCTCCTTCCTTCCTTTTCTTTGTTTTTCCTTCCTTCCCTCCCTCCTTCCTTCCTTTTTTTTGAGGGAGAGGGTCTTGCTGTGTTGCCCAGGCTGGTCTCAAACTCCAGGGCTCAAGCGATCCTCTTGCAAGTAGCTGGGACTAGAGGTGCACACCACCACACCTGGCTTAGGGGCAGAACTTTATTTAAAGATCTCTCTCTGTCGCCCATGCTGGAGTGCAGCCCCACGATCACAGCTCACTGCAGACTCGAACTCTAAACTTTCTTTAAAACTTGCCCTTATGCCCCCAGGCAGGTGTCACCCTTGCTTCTCTGTACTTCCTCTGAAGGCTGTACATACTATTATATTATTGTATTAAATTGGTTATTATTGAATTACTTGTCTGTTCCATTTTCTAGACTCTACTATCCCACATCTTATTTATCATCTTGTAATAAGATATTATCTTACTGATCTTT
>RJWJ010048478.1:0-10585 GCA_004363605.1 Indri indri | reverse complement strand
AAAGGGATTTCACGAGCTAACTAATTTCACCCTTCTTTTCTACTTTTGAACTTTTCCTTTAAGGCTTGCTGGAGATAGACTAAGAAATGAGACTTTGGTTTGACAACATTCCAAAAGGTGAAGCAAAGTTGGAGCAGAAATTGAGGTTAAGGTAGATGCATTATGCAAACCTTAAGAGCATAGAGCATGGAAAGAAATGCCCTGACCCTTAGAGTGAGGCAGTTAAGGAAGCAGCTTGACTAGATCTCTTGTCACTGATAGGACTTAACTTCTAGCACATACCAAACCCAGGACTTGGAGATGGGACTGGCTGACCCACATTATGGAGGGTGAGACTGTCTTCTGACATACTACTCTCAGCTAGGTGACCATCATGCCTCACAATAGCACAATGTATCTTTAAGCTTAGTTTTATCTTACTGCGAGTTCACTGTAAAGAAAAAAAAACAAAAAACAGAAACAATAACTATTATACAATAATTTCCAAAGTGTGTTTATATTGTGTCATCTCATTTTGATCTTCACAAGACTGTGAGGTACATGAAGTGAGTATGATTGTAATAACCATTTTTCAGTAAGAAAAGTAGGAATCAGAGAAGGTAAAAGATGTGACATGCATACACAGTTGCTATATAGTGAAGTTAGAATTCAAATGAGATGTCTTGAATCCAAATGCCATTTTCATTCCACTATACCATATCAATCTAAGTGATTCAGTTCTCAAAGTGAATTGGGAGGAAACATGAAGCTAAATGTAACATTTCAAGGAGATATAGAATGAATGCAAACATATGAATCCCAAGATAGAGCTCAGATTGTAAATAACCAATCTTGTCAAGATATGAAAGCCATTCCAAGCTCTAAACTGAGATGTGATTTAAATGTCATATTTGAATAACAGTCTTCTGATCCATCGTCTGCCATAAATTTTAAGATCTCATTTTAGAGAAAATGAAAACAAACAAGTTAACCCTTTTTTCATAATGACACATAAAAATCATATAATATCATTAGAATCTTTAAGAGAGAATTAGGACCTACATGTTCTAGTAATGAATAGTTTGAAAAACATTTTAATATCCTGACACCTGACCATTTATAGCATTATAATGTCCTATTTGTAATTAAATCTTAACATGAGAAAGCTTGGGAAACAAATATTTAAAACTTCCCTTTGAAGAAAATTATTGAATGCTGTGCTATTTGTATAAATCTAATTACTTGCTAATTTATAGAAAATAAATTCTAGAAGAAATAAGATACAGGCAGGTTTGTTTCCCCAATACTTATTTTGTATTACTAACAATCAGTAGTACAGTTACATGTATTCATTCTGACTTCAAACATACAAGTATCAGGATGATAAAAACCAAGTTAACTAATTAAGAAAATTTTTAAAAATGGTGTCTGTTTTTAATTTAAAGACCTAAGCGGATTGAAGAGGTCAGGATGAAAGTACCTGTTTGACATCTTTTCCTTTTCCTTTTCCGCTTAATATATTTATTTCTTGTAATCTCTGGATGATTATTCTAGTTTCATAGCAATCCTAATAAGTAATGGAATTTCCATGAACGCATTTGTTATCAAGTTTTTGTTTTGTTTTTACTTAAAAGTCTAACTGTGCTTTGTCATTTAATAGAAAGATTCTTGACCAGAAATAGAAAAGGAATGAAATCTGCCAATTCAACCTTAATTTAGAATTGAGGAGAGAAAATAACTATGCACTTAATAGATAAAATATAGAACCAAGGTTTTCCTGAGTCCCTAAAGTGTACATATACTTTATTAAAAGTGCTATATTCTTCATTCCTAATACTAACATTTTGCTTTTACTGGTGAATACTTAGTGTGACTGGTTTAGAAGATAGAGACATATAAGTCCCCAACTCCCTTCAACATTGCACATGCCTCGAAATGCATTGTACTTTATGATGGTAGTTTCTGTTTGTGGAATTCATCTTTCTATCCAATGCCTATTGCACTCAATATCATTGTTTAAGATGAACTGTCTTATTAACAGATGTATATTAAGCTAGTATGTTTACTGGTCTGAATATGCACATGCTCTGTCCATTTCCTTAATATATATTACACAGGCCCAGACAAACTGGGCATTTTCCCCTGCTCCTTCCCTTTATTTTTTAGCAAATACTGGAAACAATCCAACAGACAGCCATAAAAGGATTCTGAAAGCTGAAAAGACAAAGGGCAACTGGCTGGAGACTTCAGATTCAAGGAATGGCATTGCACTGGATTGTTTGGGTTTTCTTTACATTTACAATTAATGCTGGATTAGGAACCATGCAGACTTACAACCTAAAATCATTAACAACAAAATTAGAAGAACCCATCTCTCCGGCTAAATGACCAAGAAAGGAGAAGTCCAACAGACACTAAGTGGGGATCCCCAATCCCCATTCCAGATTTAGAGTGGTGGTGGGGCTGATATGCTCACAGTGGCAGCAAAGGCTGGTGTCTCCATGCCCTCCCTCTAGCAGCACATGAGGACACAGGCCCATATCTGCCAGTCCTCCACCAGTGAAAGAGAGCGAACCAAGGCACTAGGCTTCTCCCCACATGCTCCCTTCCACCTGCAGGAGGTAGATCACGAAAATACTCAATAAATGCGTAGGCATCGCAAGCAGGGATCAAGGTGGAGATGCAGCAGTTCCAAAAAGAAGCAGACAGGAAAACATTGCAAGTGATCTTAAAATTAAATTGAAACCTTAACTCACAAAAGAAGGTCAGAACATACACACGAAGTCTAAAAAAGGCAAGTGATGCCGAAATGAAAGATTGAAATAGGATCGAGTTTTCTAACATAATATCCAAAAGTCCAGGATGCAATCAAAAATCTTTTATCATACCAAGAATGAAGACATTCACAATTCAATGAAAAAAGACCATCATCTAACACCAATACTGATATGAATCAGATTTTGGAATTATCTGACAAGGATTTTAAAACGGCATTACAAAAATGTTTCAAAAATTACAAATTGTCTGGAACCAAAGGAAAAGATAGAAAATATCAGCAAGTAGAATTTATTACGAAGAACCAAATGGGAATTATGGAACTGAAAAACACTAAAACAACACCACCGAAACATGCTGGATGTCATCAATAATAAAGTTGAAATGGTAGAAGGCAGACTTAGTGAACTGTAGCATAAGACAAAAAAAATGTGATCAACATAGAGAAGACAGACTGAAAAATTGACAGAGCCTTGGGGATCTGTGGGACATTACAAAAATATCTAATATTCATGTCATTGGAGTTGCCAAACTGAGGAGAAAGAATGTGGGGTTGAAAAATTGACTCAAAGAAATGATGGCCGAAAACTCCCCCAACATGTACTACATCAAGAAATTGAGAGAAGCTAACATAAGATAAACCCAAAGAAACCCACACCAAGACACATTAAAATTAAGCCACTAAAGGGTAACTTAAAAAATCATAAAATCAAAGAGAAAAATGACTTATTACCTTTAGAGAATACCATTTTGAATGACAGCAAATAACCCCTCCGAAGTCATGGAGCCTAAAGGAAGTAGCATAATGTTTTCGAGTGATAAAATGAAAGAACTGTCAACTATGAATATGATACTTAATGAAAACACCCTTTCAAAATTAAGGGGAAATAAACACATTCTCAGAGAGAGTAAACTAAAAGAATTTGTTGTTAGCAGATCTGTCATTAAATCATAGCTAAAGGAAGTGCTCTAAACAAAAAGAATAGAACAAAGGAAAGAAAAAGAATGCAATGGGTAAAAACAGATCTATACAATAGACTATCTTCTGCCTCATGAATTTTTTTAAACTGTATTTCTTTGCCAAATCAAAATAATCACACCATTGGATGTGGTGCTCAAGGAATCTAAAGGAAATAGTTAAGAAAACTATATTTTAAAAACAGGGAGGGTAAAGAGATCAAACTCAATCAAGTTGAAATAGACAACCTGAATAGTCCTATAACCAGTAATTAACTTTCTCCCAAAAAAGAAATCTTCAAGGCTACATGACTTCACTAGAAAATTTACCAAACATTTAAAGAAGAATTAACACCAATTTTGTACAATCTCTTTCAGAAAATATTAGTAGAGGGGGAGGTAACACTTTTCAATATGTTTTATAAGGCCAGTATTGCCTTGATACTAAACCAGAGACTACAAATACAAAGCAAGAAAACCACAGACTTTGATCTCTCTCATGAACTTAAATGAAAAATCCTTAACAAAATATCATAAAATTGAATCCAGCCATGTATAAAAACAATTATATACACCAATCAACTGACATTTATCCAAGATATCCAAGATTGGTTAAATAATCAAAAATCAAACTGTAATAGACCATAACAACAGAATATAGAAAAAATAATCATTAAGATAATATCGATTAATTCAGAAAAAACATTCAACAAAATCTAAAAACATTCACTATAAAACATTTAGGAATTTAGAATTACAATGTACTTCCTCCACTACATAAAGCATGTCTACAAGAAACCTATAGCTAACATTGTATTAATAGTAGTTAATATTGTAAGACTGACTGCTTTCATCCTAAAATCAGGAACATGGCAGGATATTTGCTCTCACTGCTCTTATTCAACATAATACTGGACATTCTAGCCAGGTCAATAAGGCAAGAAGATAAATTAACAGCATGGATACTGGAAACTATCTAGTATAAAGTTTACACTGTCTATGAAAATTAACTCACAACGAATCAAAGGCTTAAATGTAAATGTAAAACCACACATTTACAGAAAGAAAGCCACATTGAAAACAATCTTCAGAATATTTATAGGAGAAGAGTTCTGAGATTTAACTCCAAAGGCACAGTCCATAACAGAAAAAATTATAAACTTCACTGGAATTAAAAACAACTACTCTTTAATAGACCTTGCTAGCAAGCTGAAAAGATAAATTACAGATTATGAGAAAATATTTGCGAACCACAGATCAGACAAAAGTCTGTTTGTTGTGTGTAGAATATGTAACAAACTCTCAAAACCCACAGTAAACAAATGAACAAACAAAAAACAATCCAATTAGAAAATAGGCAAACAAAATGAATAGATATTTCACTGAAGACAATATACGGTTGGCATATAAACACTTGAAAATATCTTCAATATCATTAGCCATTGAGGATACATAAATTAACTCCACAATACAATATCACTAAATACTAATTAGAATGGCTAAAATAAAAGATATGCTGATGAGGATGTGGAGAAACTGGATCAGTCATGCATTGCTGGCACAAACGTAAAATGGTATAGTCACTCTTAAAAACAATCTGGAGGTTTCATTTAAATTACACATATACTTGTCATGCAAATCTTCAGTATTACTTGGGAGTATTTATCTCTTAAAGATAAATACTTTTGTTCAGGCAAAAATCTGTACATAAATGTTCACAACAGCTTTATTCATAATAACCCAAAGTGAAAACAAACCAAATGGTCTTCAATGGATGAATGATTAAGCAAACTGTGAGTTACCCATACTATGGAACACTACTCAGCAATAAAAAGGAATGGCATGTTGATACATACAACTCGGACACACCTCACGGGAATTATACACAATCTTTGAAATAAAGTAATTATAGAGATGGAAAACATGTGAGTGGCTGCATTGTGTATGGGTTTGTGTTTGGATTAGTCCTAGGAGATTTGTGATAGGACAGTTCTGTGTTTTGATTGTTGTAGTTACATATAGCTACACATGTGACGAAGTTGCATAGAACTATACACATATCCATACTCACACATACACACACAAATGAGTGCATAAATAACTTTTGGAATATGAATAAGCTTTTGGATTGTACAAATGTGAATTTCGTGGTATGCCATATTTACACAAACGATATTGTTGGGGGAGAAAGGGCGAAGAGTCTCTGGGATGTCCGTGTTCTTTTTACAACTTTTTGTGAATCTCTATTTCAAAATGAAAGTGTGAATAACATGTATTACATATGCCCAGAGTTTTCTCAAGAACTCAAGGAAGTTAAAGAAAGCTGGTGGATTAGGCAAATTTAGTTGTGTTAGAGTAGCCAAGACTGCTTTTCTTGATAACACCTATGTCTATATACTATGGATCAATTTAAGAACACCATCTTTACACATAATTGAATGGTCAACCTGCTTTGTAATCGTAAGAAAGTTACATTTAAGAAATAAAAATAAGCACAGCTCCATGTGTGGAATCAAAGATTACATTAGCAGTCATCACACTATATCTTCTCATAATGTTTCTACGCTGGGCACAAAAGACATAATAATAAGTCTACTCTTAATCTCTCCCCAAAGACTCTACAATGATTTTTCCTTAGGCTGGCACTTAGGTCTGGGTCTTGTATTTAGAAGAAAAGAAAACAAGTTTTGAGGTAAGTGTATTTTTTTTCTTTTCAAGGATTTATAACAGAAACCCATCAGAAATCTATCAAAGTATGAGACAGATTAGGGTTCACTGTCACATGCCTGCTTCTGGACATAATCTTTCACATAGAGGTATAAATGCATGATATTTATCTCCTATTTTTAAGAGCTTAACAATATATAAGCCAGATCTGTGCCCTTATAGCTCAGTCCATGTGCAAATTTTGGATTTAAACAATATTCTCTCAAATTTCTAAAAAGAATATAAGTCAATTTATCTTTCTTTTTAGAATTCAGTCCAGAAATAGAACATTTTAAAAGCACATTTTTATTTTTATATTTGAATACCTTTGTTTTAACTTTACTGGAAAGTAGGAAATAATTATCAGCAGTTTTGGCCAAACCCAAATTCATTGAATTTTCTTAACAAATAAAATATGGTTGCAGCTTATTTGGTCATTTTTGGTCTACCAACTGCCTCCAGTTACAAAAGAAAAAAATCTCAAATTTATAATATTTTTTAAAAGTAACCATTAATATATTTTTAATCATGATGTGTAGGACACATTAACTGTAATTTTGAAAATATTTTATAACCAACATTTTATTCCTTACCAATTATTTTTGCTATGTTCTGTCTGGAATTTAAGTTACCAGATAAAAATTGATATCAAGAAACAATTCAAATCATTCAATCATAAAATTAGGGACCCTACCAAAAATAGCCACTGAAAATAACAAATATTTGACATGAAATATGTTACGTTACAGTGTTTAAAATATTAATAGATGGAAAAGAAATGTTATTTTAATATAAGGCTTAAATGTGTTTGTAAAAGTTTTGACAGACCACACCAATTATTTTTAAACCCACACTTCTCTACTAAAATCATATTACCATGAACTAAATAAAATGAACAGGATCCTTCCTCTTTACTTGGATTAGGTTATTTACTGCTTTGGTTCAGTGACAGTGATTGGCTATTTTAAGAATGAATCAGCTTATCTCATGCTAGTGTGGACCAAGTACATTTGATTAGAACTGGAGTGAATAGGCTTCAAGTTTAGCGTCTGTTCCATTTAATTGTCCGTGGCAGCCTTGAGTACAGATTTGAAAAGAAATGTAAGGCTCAGTGGAAAAGACTATGTATATTTTCCAAATGTATGAGACCCAGAGTATCATCGCATATCAGATAAGTATTTTTCTCTTTGAATAAACATTTAAATTCTGTATAGATGAATGAGAATGAAAGCTTGTATATCTGTGTCATAGTAAAATTTCATTTTACAAGTATGTTTAAAGTAGAAATCATACAACTGGAACAAGTACAGCATCCTTTAAAGGGCTGTTACTCTACAAGCTTCACTCTTTGTATTTTCTCTGGTATTTATTCTCTTTTTCTTTAAAAATACATAAATTAGTAATTGACACTGTCTACTTGAATGAAGCACTTTACTTTTAACATTATCCTCAACAATTTAGAAAGTGTTCTGAAGCAGTCTGTCCAATTTGGAGCTTGCTTATGTTGTGCCAGAGAAATCTAAATAGAGTTAAGTGGGGCTCCGATATAAAACTGAGTTAATTATTATCTTTATTTTATAGAGTATAGAACTGTAGATAGATTCATATATCTTTTCTGGAAGTATTAAAAGTATTGCATTTTAAGAAAATACTGACACTTTGCATAAGAATACATATCTACATTGTAGGATAATTATTGCTTTTCAACTATGTAGGTGGAGAGGAGGGAAGGTACCAGCTGTTTGTCATCTCTGTCTTATTTCGCTTTTGTCTTCTCACCATTCAGACTGGTTTCCGGATGGTTATAAATATTTAGGAATCTGAAGGCATTTAGAAGTTTATCAAATCTGTTACTTTCTAAATACAAAATTAGCAAGTCGCTAATTCTCAACTCATTTGAGAATCATATAAGTCAATAGAATCATATAAGTCAATAAAAAGTACTATGTCTGAAAGGATTCTTACTCTTTTGTATAATCACCCTGATTACACTCTTCTAATTTTAAACTGCAACAGAGACAGAACTGTAAACTAGTAATTCTACCTCCTAGGTTAATGCATGTTCTAAGACTGGTTAACTGATGCCTTTCTGTCTCCACTCCTCTGCTGCCAGTTTGAGGCCAAAATACATATAAGATGAACAAACACACATCATGCCAGTGCATTATGTGGCTTTCTTCATAATGCTCTTCATTTGCTACTAGAACATCCAATCTCTTTGGTTTATTTCATGGAATAAGCAAAGATATTAATATATGTCAAAATAAAAGTATTTTGCTGCAGTAAATTATATTTCACTTCATTTTTAAGCTGTCAGCATTTCTGCAACGTATAGAACCGGCCACTACACAGAAAAGTTAGACGTTCCAAAGCTCAAAATATTTGATGTATATTCAAAACCCATGCTATATATTTATCAATATGGGAGGAATTTAGGGGAAAGATTCTGATGTAGAGAAATCAAGATCTGTCACAATAGTGAAATGTAATTACATGGTTGTTCAATTGCTTGAAACTAGAGGCTCTAAAACAGATAATGAATAAATCTATAGAAACTTCACCATCTGAATTGAGTTGCAATTATCCATTGTATCCATTCCACTTATCTGACAGGGAAATAAGATTGGCGGACACATATTTACCTATATTATTATGGAGAGCAATTACTTGGGCTATATTTCAAAAGATTCATCTTCTAAGAAAACATTTGACATAAGCTGCTGTGCTCAAAATATCTATTGCTGGCTTCCAAGGTGGAAAGGCATGCACGATACTCACAGATCACATTAAAAGAACATACAATCTCAGCTGGATCCTAAATTCCTATAGTATCTGTCATTAAAAACATATTCAATAATATCTGTAAATTATTTAGAATGAAGGTGTAGTTAAATATAACAAAAATACATGATATCTGTGCAGAGAATCAATATTGAGTATGTTAAGAACAAAGAATAAATAAATGAGTTTAGTACCAACAAAAACGAAGACTCGGCAGTAAATGAATGAATTGGAGTACTTTTCATAGTCTGTCTATTGGTTTATGTTATTTGGGCTGAATGTGTTACATAGTAACAGTGTAATCTTTAGAATGTCTCTGATTTGTTAATTATACTAGTGATTATGTTTTCTGTTTTTAATTATTATGAATACATAATAGTTGTATATATTTATAAAATACATGTGATGTTTTGATACAGTTTTACAATGTGCATTAATTAAATCAGGGTAATTGGAGTATCCATCACCTCAAGCATTATTTTTTAATGTTAGGAACATTCTAATTCCACCTTTTTATTATGATAGGCATCATTGGTAGACAGAAAAGTTTCATTTACACAAAAAATAAAACTATTAGAGTTCAAAAATAATTACAGAGACACTTAAAAACTAATGAATATAAAACACATTCTCTGACAGAAAAATCAATCTATTTTGGTGGTCATCTTTAGTGTTGACATAGTGATATATAGCTTGTTCCCCGAAGAAGATTTAAGGGTGTAGATTATTCTATAGACTAGAAAATAGCACAGGAAATCAGTACATTGCTTTATATCATCCTTCCATAGCTTTTGTGTCTTAACTTGGAGTATTAAATTCTAGTCAAAATATGGGGATGTTTGACGGCTTTGAATTTTTGTCTATATATTATATGTATGAGGGTAGGATTCAACACAAAAATAAATTAATAGAGTAGTTATTATACTTAGTTGTATTGTTTCTTGGTGAAGAAAAATCTTTTAAAAACTTCAGGATTTTAATATAAAATTGTTAAAATTATAGCTCTGGAATTTTTATTTTATTTTATTTTATTTTTTATTCCAGGGTATTGTGAGGGTACAAACATTATAATTACACCTTCTGTCTTTGCCTCACCCAAGTGCGGGTTAAAGGCTTGCCCTTCCCTCTCTTTAGTGCTCCCCGTGTCCTTTAGTTGAAGATTTGCCCCCCCACCCCCCTAATCCGGAATTTAAAGTATCTATTTTTAGGAGACTGCTACAACTTTGCATTCTTTTCAGGCCCAATTACGTTATGTGCACTTAGTAAATACTTTTAAAATGCCACTTAAATCTAATATCGATGCTGAATTGACACATGTGAACAATATATGTTACTTTTATCACTTATGAGTTGATTTTTGTTATAACTAATTTAATTTTAGGGAAAA